>PVJX010019634.1:0-34575 GCA_004027295.1 Dolichotis patagonum | reverse complement strand
GTATTTGATTTCATAGCATGGACAGCTATTCCAAAGATAGCAGGGTATATTATGGTAACAATTTTTGATTTCCTTTTAGGTTGATTTGAAGCCCTGTATTGCTTTTAGTATTTTGTTTTGACTGATTTTATTCTATTCTGTTTTGTTTGATAGTATCAAGTCTGATGGTATAGACAACTACTTTGAAGACAATAAGATATAATACGATAACCATTATGGTTGGACTATTATCTTCTTTTGAAGTCCTATAATATCTCTAATATTTTATTTTTATTAGTTTTGTTCTGTACTGTTTTGTTCAATTTTATTATGCCTGACAATATGGACAATCCTTTTGAAGAATATAAGAGGCATTATGGTAGTCATTATTGATCTGTTTATATTTTGTTTTTAAGTCATGTACCATTTTGATACATTTGTTTTGATTGACTCTATTTTGTTTTGTCTCATTTGGTTTTATTCTCTTCAAAATTGAAAGGAACAAGTTGAACCACACATGACCCCAATACCAAAAGAAGTCTTTAACAAGAACTTAAACCACAACAACAACTACAACAAAAACACCAGGGGTATCACATTAGCTTACTTCAAATTATATTATCAAAGTGTAATAAATGAAACAGATTGGTACTTGAACAAAAACAAATGGATCTGAACAGAGAATCCAGAAATCAATGCATGCATCCAAAGCCTGCTGAATTTCTACAAAGATGACAAGAGCACAATGTGGGGAAAGACAGTTTTAATATGCAGCTCAGAGAGAGTGACATAGTCATGAAGAAAGAATCAAGACACCTCACACTAGAAATAAAACCAATTTACAATGGATTAAAACTAAAATGTGGGCATTGAACCTGGAAAAGAGGACATCAGATTGTTTCTATGTTCTCATGTGTGGTGTAGCACTATGCCAACATGAAGAAATGTGAACAATTGATCTGTCTATCATTTGTTATATGGCTAAAGAAAATGCGGTACATGCATATTTTTTACATTACAGAATACGATCACACCCTGCAGTGAAACACCATCATTTACAACCATATTGATGGAACTTGAGAACATCCTGCTACAGGATATAAAGGAGGCACAGAAAGAAAAGAAACATATAAATTCCTTCATATGTGCAATCATACAAAGATTAATATCACAGTAGTCTAGAGTAGAGTGCTGTCACCAGAGAATCAGAAGTGTAGAGGAGAGGCAGGGACAGGGAGAGTTCCACTGGGGATGATGGCTACTCACTTCTGAGCATTCAAATTAGCAACTAGGAGCAAGTTTCAGAATTCCCATGGGGTCTCAGGCGTGCATGTCTGTCCTCTCTAAAGATGTGATGATAGTCAGTCTGTGGGGAGTGAGGTCACTGTATCCCAAGGCTTGATCTCAGACCCTGGCTGCCTCCCTCCCACATCTGCACTGGCTGCCCAGGTCTGTACACTGAGTCCACAATCTTGGTACCAGGAAGGAGTGATGTGAGTGTGTTCAGCTTACTCAGAGAGGAAGGGTGTGACAAGGAAGGGGTCTCTTGGAGCTGCAGTGAGTGCTCCGGTTAGGCTCCAGGGAAGAAGTCCTACAGAAAGGAGGAACAAGTCTTGGGGCAGGCGTGAGCTGAGCCTGTAAAGAGAGTGATGGTTGTTAGACCTTTCATTAGTCTCCATGGCTCCTGCTGTATCCACATGAACACATCACTGATGTCTCATGAATTTGGCATTTATTTCAAGATAAAAAAATTAGGTTTCCAAGTGCTTTAGGCTGGCAAAGTCAATATAAAGCCACTCTGTCATGTGTTTTTTATTATAGAAATCACAGAGAAAATACTCAGGGTTAACATTGTTTGTCTCTAAAATTGCCACGTTAATGATAAAGAGCAAAACAAATGTAAAACCATCTAACCCCATGTAGCAATCAAATCTGACTAGCACAGCAATGGCCAGAGTGGAGGTGCAGCCTCTGACTAGGACTGAGCACTGTGGTGGAGATGTGAATGAGCCTCCCACAAACACTGCAGCTCTCATGACCGCTGCAGACTCATCAGCTCCTAGAGGCAGACTAGCTGCATTTCTAGGAAGGCGCACATGTGACAGGCTGGAGTGGACTGAGTGATACATTCACTTCTTCACAGAAATTCCATTTTGAATCCCAATACTAAATCTACAATTTTAATTGTAAATACTGTGCCTTCCACAATAAATATTCTTTAGCATATTTTAATATTTTTAACCAATTAATCTTCACTGATAGATGATAAAAAATAGTTATATGATATCAAATTACATGTTAAAGCAATGAGTATATCATTCTAAAATTTAAAAATTTATTTTCTCCTTATATTATCTTTTCACATATTAGGCTTTTGAATCTTAGTTTTATGGCACAGTGGAATATTATTTGATAATTTCTGTGATAAATGTCTTCACTTTTTCTTGTGACACACAAGCAAACAATTTCAACCTCAAGATATTTTAATATTAAGCCAACTTTCCATAAGTAAATCAAACAAAAACAGAGTATACATTTATGATATTAAAGTGCATTCAGGGCATTCTCATATTATTTTATCTCCAATGTTTACTAATATTTGACATGTCCTGTAGAATAAATGTCTACACTGAGTGACAAAATCATGAAATAGATTTCCCTAAGAGTAAATAAAATGAGCAGACCTGGAAAGTAGTATAAACATAGGTCTGCATCAGAAGAAGCACAACTGACCTGTCCCCTCCATTTAGGCCAGGGCCAGGATGCTTTCTCTGATCAGCTGGTGAAACAATTTAAATCTCACCTCTCTCTCAAACACAGGTGCTGATTTAATCCAATCTGTACTAAAGCTGCCTCATCTTTCACATGAAATGAACAGTAGCTCCTGCCCAGAGATTTGTGAAGGTTGAAGTACGACTTTCACTCTCCATTGCACATGTGATATAAGAATAAGTCATTTAGCACATTCAAGAATCCTAAGCAAGGAAACTTTCAGTCACTGTCCCTCCTGAGCAATAGCAGTCAAGTGGAGCCTGTGGTGTCTCAGCCTGGGCTCACGCTGTCATGCAGATTCCTTGGGCTCTGAAGACCTGTGTCCTCTATGGGAACTTAAACTGGCCTCCAAATAAATTGACTGCCACTGCCTGCTGAGCACATACTCTATTTACAGTCCTGCAACCACAGTTTATACATGGCTGGTGTCCTCCACGTGTCTGCTGTGTCTAAAGTCCAGTTATCAGTGTGGTGGGGATGGGAGAGGTGGACACAAAGGAAGGACTTGCATCATCATAGGACAATGGATGGGGGCTGCCCTGCAAGCAACTGTGTCT
This sequence comes from Dolichotis patagonum, assembly GCA_004027295.1. Classification (NCBI taxonomy): domain Eukaryota; kingdom Metazoa; phylum Chordata; class Mammalia; order Rodentia; family Caviidae; genus Dolichotis; species Dolichotis patagonum. Next base: position 31,267 of record PVJX010019634.1, on the reverse strand, counting down.
CTGTGCTGATCTCTGAATGGAAATCTTTGTTCCCGCACCCAGGCATGATGAGCTTCCTCCTGCCGCCATCTCCAGAGACCAAGACAGTGGGGACCACAGGTCATGGACTCTGAGCTTCAGGAGCTGCAAGCCAGGTGAGCTTCTTCCTCACACACAGAGCCTGTACCATGCTTCATGCTGTCGAGGCAGACCTGACACACACACTGGTTATCCAGGCACAGTGGTGTGAGTTTGTAATCCCAGCTACTCAGGAGGCTGATGTAGGAGGACAGGGACCTCCAGGCAAGTCTGATCAACTTAATGAGACCCTGTCAAAAAATAATTAAAATGTTAGGGAATGTAATTTAGAGATAAGACTGGCCCTGACTTTCTTCTTCAGAACCACAGAGGAACAAAAAAATCAAAACAAACTACTGATCCTGTTTGGTACTCTGGGAGCAACAATACTGAAAATGTGCACATTTCAAAATTTAAAAAATAACCAGTAAAAGTACTGACAAACTCCTTTTTGATTAATATCATGTATATGTTTATTTTCAATCTAGTAATGCGATTATACTTGCATCATTAGTATTTTTTTAATCCTGACATTTAAACTATAGCTCCAAAAATGTTTTCAATTAAATGCAGTTGATATTTACTCTTAAGGAAACACTTGGCCTTTTTTGGAAGGAAGAATATTTCTATGATAAGAATATCACACCAGAGTTTAAGTTTACCACTTTATTTTGTGGTTTTCATCACACCCTACTTTTTAGTCCATTCTATTTTAAGTTTTCCTATGGTATTTTTTTAATCATCACACAGTGTAACCTTTTACTTTCTACAGTGTATACTCAGGATCTAATGGTTTATAATCTAGAAATCATACAATGGGAACAAAACATAAAGCAATGTTAGTATTTTAAATTCTTCTGAAGAAACACAGGTTCAATTAATTATCATTCCCTTGTTGCAAATTCGTTCCCTTCTTGCAATAGAGTTTTTCATTTTAAAGATATATACACAGATTGTAGGCAAAGGCCTCAATGAGGTTTCACGATCTAAGCACTGCTATGCAGCTTCAAATTCCAGGACAGATTACTGTTCACCTCCGTGAGTTCCCCTGTGACCATACCAGCCACTGCTTTCCCAGCTCAGCTCAGCAAAGCACTATCCCGACCTCAAGGAGAATAGATCACTTCCATGCTGTTGTGATTTACATAAATGCAATTAAGAATCATCAATTCTTTAGTATTTCAATTTTTATGTCATATGTTGTTAAAGAAATGATATGTTTTGCTGCACATTATCATGGATCAGTGATTAGGATTTCTGTGTGTCACTGCATTCTGTGAATAGCTGACAAGTCATTTTGGGTTTGGCTGAAAATACCCATATGCTTGTTTGAGAGTAGGATTATTCCACATAGCAGTCATTAGTAAAATCTAGAACTTGTGTCCTTAAAACACACTCAAAAATTTTTTGTGGTCCTATTTGTAGTATCAAAATTCTTGGTAGATATGCTAAGATCTCTCCAGCTTTTTACTGGAGATCCCTCCAGTAAACACTAAGCTTTTCCAAGAATCTTTGTGCAAATATAAAAGCCTACCAACCAAGTATGGGAGTTCTGGAAAACTGACATCGTGTTGTGAATGTGATATTCCCTAGTACTTTCATTTTTAGCTTTCCAGTTCTTATGTAGTGATAAGAAGTGGTGGCATTACTCTGCTTCCTATTATTTACTGATAATCTGCAACTGACTGTATGCCAATGTATAGCCTCTTTATAATTTATATATTATTTTAAACTTTAAAGAGTATAAAACAAAACAAAACAGAACAGAACAAAGTAGAACAGAGTAATATAATGCAAATAACACAGGATTTCAGAACAAGACAAGGAAATCAGCAGTGGCTAACATTGTGTCTCTTGTTTTTTTGGAAATAGTTGTCCAAACCTCCACTCACAATATGTTAATACAAATCAAAAGAGTACAAAAGCAATCAAAGCACAAGAATGAGTGCCTTAAGGACTTTCAAGACCAGACACTAGGAAACCAATAATGTGAGTGGCCTCTTTTTTAAGAGACTGTTGTTTTCCATTTGCACATATTTTTCTGTTATGCAGTCTGGATATTAATCGCTTGTAGTTATTTGCAGATACTGGAAGTGAATTTTCTTTCTCTTCTGATAAGGTGAATCACTTTTCCAAAAAATAGATATTTTCCTCATGTCACGCCCTGTGATTAATTGATTTTCATAGTGCTTAAGTAAACTTTTCATACACTATGATAGAAGATTTTAATATTTTGATCAGCTGTTTATTTAAAATCCCCTTTCAATGTGGTGTGGACTATGATTGGGAATATTTTTTCCAGTTCAAAAACCCAAATTTATTTTGAAAATGCTTTATGGTCTGCTTTCTGTACTTACATGTTTCACAAATGTGGATCTCACAAACATGGCCCAAAAATATTTTTAAAATTATAGGAACTCACTATATACAGATGTTTTTCATGTCATTATTTCCCAATCAATTATATACCTGCTATTTGCATAGCATTTACATTGTCTCTGGCAATATAAGCAATATTGAGGGTGTTTAAAGTAGAGGAGAGAATTGCATAGGTTATAAGTATGTATTATACCACTTATATGAAAACAATTGAGATTGGTATGTTTCTGAAATCAACTGAGTGCTCTTATGTCTCATTCCGTCTCTTGTCATTGCTTCACCCAGGCTAACACCAGCTTCACCTCAGCATTAAGCCCTACTTCTCTCCCTGTGCGCAGCTCTGTTGTCTCCAGTAATCCCAAAGCAACAAACAGCTAACTGGGAGCTTTAAAAAATCACCAACAAATTCACAATTCTTGCATCCTCATAACAGAATGGCACCTAGGGAGTTGGCAATAGGAATGATTTTTCTGACTCAAACAGTCACAGGAATCCTAGCTAATACTGTTCTTTTGTTCCATTATCTCTCTCTCTGCTTCACTGGATACAAGTTCAGGCCTATAGATCTAATAGCTTAGCACTTAAGTGTAGTGAACACACTGATCATGCTGTCTAAGGGAGTCTCACAGACAGTACAAGTTTTTGGAATAAGGTATTTTTCTCCAAGTAATAGATGCATATTTCTTTTGTATGTCTACAGAGTGGCCAGGGGTGTGTCAGTTAGTACTACCTGCCTGCTGAGTGTCTTCCAGATGGTTAGGATAAGCCCCATGAACTCCACTTGGAAGGAACTTAAGGTTAAACTTCCAAAGCACATTGGCTTCTTGATTTTTCTCAGCTGGATTTTCTGTATGTTGGTAAATTGTATTTTTCCATTTTATAACATCATGAAATATAGCAGTAAAAATATCACAAAGAGAAATGATTTAAGATACTGCTCTGATGGATTTTGAGACAAAATCACAGAGCCACTGTACACAGCATTTGTGTTATTCCCTGAAGTTTCATGTTCTGGGCTCATGATTTGGTCCAGTGGCTCCATGATTTTCTTTTTGCACAAGCACAAGAAGCGGATGCAACACATTCATAAGACAAATGATTCCCACAAAACTTCCCCTGAGACCAGGGCCACCCACAGCGTCTTCATCCTTGTATGCACCTTTGTGTCATTTTACACCCTCTCCTCATTTTGCTACGCTTGTGTTGTGAATTTCAGTGTTCCTTGTTGGTGGTTTATAAAAATCTCTGACTTGATTTCCACCTGCTTCCCCACTGTCAGCCCTTTTGTTCTAATGAGCTGTAACTCCACTGCATCCAGACTGTGGTTCAAACTCTCAAATTTTTTCAGAAGCAGGTAAAGTGCACAGTTTTGCACAAAGGTGAGTGGTTGAGACACAAAGTACCCCTTAGGGAGACAAAAACTGAGGAAGGCTTTGGGTGTAGCCAGTAGGAGAGCTCTTGTCTAGGGTGCAAAAGGCACTGAGTTTGATTTTCAGGACAGAAATAAAGTAGATAAAGTAAGTATCATGTAAAATTTATAGATCCGGGGCTTTAGCTCAGCGGAGGGCCATGGATTGAGCTGAGCGGTGCGTTACTTGTCTGGCAAGCATGAGGTCCTGAGTTCGATTCTCAGTTCAAAAAAATAAAATTTATAAAAGTAGAAATTTAAGGACAAAGACATCAACCTCGAGGGTGACCCTGGTGATTTCAAGAATTTCTCAAGCTGTGTCATTGTGGAACTCACAGATCATGTGGCTGACTGGGCTGATCAGCACAACATCCTGCAGAAAACTGCCCTAAAGTGTTTCATGAAGGAAATAAAATTGGCTCATTAACAAACACTGTTTCATACTGATGAGTGACTGTTAAGAGTGAGTCATTTATAGCAAATTTTATGGAAGACAGAACAGTGCCCAAATGAGTGGCGAATATTCCCAAGAAGAGCCCCTGTAGGAGGCCACTTCGGTAGGTGGTCAGGTATCTGTCTGCCTTTTGGGTAGTAGTCCTGAGATTTAACACAGTGGAGCAACTTCTTTTTCTGGTTGTTTGTGTAGGATGAATCTTGGAAGACAGAAACAGCTCAGCTTACAAAACTTTCGATAAGTTTGTTTATAATAGACGAAAACAAAGTTGTCTCAGCTCATGGCAGTTTAGCAGGAATTTTCTTAAACGACTGGATAGGCTTTTGTTTGGGCTCTTTACAGGTGACACCATTTGGTTGCATGAGCAACATCCAGATAGAGAGACGCTAAAGGAAGGCTAATGTACTCTGAAGGGTGATAAGAGGAAGACCCACAGTGAGGAAGCAAACTTACCTGTACAACAGTGGGTGGAAGTGTACACTGCGGAGAAGAGAACAGACAAGCAGTTGAAGAACCATACAGAGAGAGGAAGAATGATCAAAGTGTTGCATCCCTTTCATGTCTGAAGGAGCCTCTGTGTCTCACTCTTGAACCATTTTTTTAGGAAGTTCATAGGTTCCACTGAAGCTCTTTTATAAAAACAAACTCTTTTTTAGACACAGAGAATTGTGGCATTCTTTTATGTCTGTGCTCATATAACAGAGTTGGATTTTATGAAGGCCCAGTCATGGGTGGACTCTTTATGGCAATGTGTGTGGCAAGACCTGCATAAGCTCATGGATCTGTGCATTTCCAAAAGAAACTGACAAATGTCATAAGCTTAAAGTCTATTGCTACAGACATAAAAATCATTATTTATGGCTTCAGCATGTCAACATTTGCACGGAATATCTTGTTTCAGATTTTCTCTTTCAGTCTCAGTAGGTCTTTTAGGATGAAACTTTGTAGGAAACATAAAGTTGTGTCTTACAGTGTTTTACTTTTGTGAATTTAGTTGATATCTTTTAATTGGAAGGTTAGATCTTTACATTTAAAAGAGGTGCTAGCATTGCTGTTTTCTTTATGTTTTTTGGTTGTTTTTATTAACTTTGTGTTTCTTTTATCCTCTATTGCTGACTTCCTTTGTGTTTCACTGAATTTTGCTGTACTTCCTTTCTGATTATCCAATTTTATCTGTGATAAGTTGTTACAGAAAACAATTTCTAGTTATAGCAGTCTGATTTGAATTTACTGAAGCTTAACTCCAATAGCACACCAAAACTTTGTAATTTCAGTCTCATTCCTTAATTTTATGTTGGTGATAATACCTATCAACTGTACATATGGATTGGGTTCTTTAGTATCTGCACACATGGTGTGGAAAACATAGATTAAATTGAATCACATTTTCAAACATCATAGCCCCACCTTGACACCCTTCTGAATAATTAGTAATCACTACTCTGCCTTTAGACTGCCTTGTTTGCTTGCATATATGACAGAAAATATGTGCTCTGGGTCCTTTTCTACCATCTTATTTCACCTCATATATTGAATTCACCATTCTATTTATTTTGCTGCAAAGAACAAGATTTTATTTTTCTTTATTCCTAAGTATCCATTCATCTGTTGTAGGGAACCTTAGCTATTTTGAGGCCTTTTTGGATAAACATTCATTTTATATAAAAGAGTATACATTTTATGTTGTACACAGTATAAGGAAATATACATAAACTATTACTATATCTTTGTCTTTGAACTGTTATACTATAGTCAAAAGTAATTTACAAAGATCCATGACATTAGAATATTATATGCATTAGAATATATATTTTCCTTCAGCATTGAAATGTACACTTTCAGAGATTTTCATGTAATGTACAAAGAGCCATTGCATTATTAGTATATTACGCATTTGAGTACATACCTACCTTCAGCATTGTAGTATGTACTTTCAGTTTTCCTGTTAGTAATTGCTGCCTTTTTATTTTAGCTCAAATATTTCCCTATAGCACTTTTTAAGTTGCATCTAGTTGGAGACTTACTCTTTCATATTTTGTTTTGTGGAAGCATTTCTTTTTGCTATTATTTTTTCCTATGTACTCTTTCTGTGTAGGGAGCGGCATGATAGCCTCACTGCTGCCACCCCATCCCACCCTCCTGTGCTCATTTGGTGTGTCTGCCTACATTACCCATGATCTTCTCTGCCTGGCCGGACATGACTGCGACCTATCCGGTCTCTGCACAACATCTCTGCCTGATGATGACAATTTCCTGCCCTCACCCTATATAAACCATGTTCACTTCCTCAATAAACGAGACTTGATTGGAACTGCTCAACTTGTCTCCATCTCTCTTTCCTCTTGCCCTGCCCCCCATCCCTGTTCCCTCTCCAGGTGAGACCCACGGACTGATCCGTGGGCCGGATCATTTCTGTATTGTTATCTCCAAATATCTTAGTTTACTTTCCATTTTCCTTTGAAATTTTTCCTTTTTTCTGTATCCCATACATTCTCGGTTCTCCTGTCTCTTTGGGTGGCTGTTTACATCCCTCACAAACCACTCCCTTCTGAGAACTGTGTTTCTCCACCTGCTATCTTTTTCCTCATTTTTATTACTCCTTCTCCACACTGTCTTGGACACTGTTCTGTGTTGTATGAATTAAGTTTTATGTATCACAATTTGGGATGGAAATGTGCATTTATACTAACACACACACAGAGAGAAACATGAACAATATGTTCATACATTGCTTTATTCATCTACAAACACATAAGTGAATTAAATATGCACACTCAGAGCTGTTCACAAACATAGATGGACAGATACCCACACACATAGTGATAAATGAAATAACACAAACAAATGATTGCTTTACAAATGTTCCTTCATATATATGAATAAAAATAAAGTAAAAAGTCTGAATTTAGGGGGCGTGATGTATTTCAATTCTTTATATGTTCTGGATATAAGTCGATTGTCTAAAGGTTGCTGGCTAAAATTCTTTCCCAATTCTGTGCATTTTCTTATCATTAGGTTGGTGATTACTATTGAAGTGCAAAAACATTTCAATATTTTGAGATCCCAGTTGTTGATTCTTTGAAATGTTTCCTGTGCAGTTTATGTTTTTTTCATGAATTCTCTGCCTACCCCTATGTCTCCAAGACTTTTACCTACCTGATTTTCCAGTAGACTTAGTGTTTCTGTTTTAATATTTAGGTATTTGATCCATTTAGACTTTAATTTTCTGCATGGTGATAGGCATGGATCTACTTTCAGTCTTCAGCATGTGGAAAGCCAATTTTTCCAACACCATTTATTGAAGAGGCTATCCGTCTTCCAGTGAACATGTTTAGTCCCTTTGTCAAATATTGGGTGGCTCGATGTCTTTGTACTTGTGCTTGTATCTTCTAATCTGTTCCATTGATCCTCATGTCTATTTCTTTGCCAGTACCATGCTAATATTATCACTGTGGCATTGTAGTATAGATCCAAGTCAGGAATTGAGATGCCTCCTGCCTTGCCTTTGTTGCCCAGAATTGCCTTTGATATTCTAGGCTTCTTTGGTGCCCATTTTCCCTCAAAAACTGATAATGTCATATCACAGTGATATATGTGCATCTATGTTCATAGCAGCACAATTGGTAATAGTTAAATCTTGGAAACAACCAAAATGCCCATCAACTGCAGAGTGGATGAAAAAGATTTGTTACTTTTATACAATGGAATATTACTCAACTATAAAAAAGGATGACATTGAGGCCTTCATAGGTAAGTGAAGACAAATTGAGACTATTCTCATAAGTGAAATAAACAAATATCATATTTCTAAATACCACAGTGTCTCTAGTGTAAAAAGTAATAAGAACTGTAGGAGTAATAAAACACAAAACGTATAATTGCTATTATAAAAAATAGAGGAAAATGGCTCTGTGGATTTAGCTCAGCGGCATAAGCACCTGCCTTGAAAGTACATGATCATGAGTTCGATCCCTGGTACCAATAAAAAAAAAATTAAACAAAAAAGAGAGGAAAAGAAAGTGTCCTAAATGATATAATTTCGTGTATGTTTAAGTGTTCAGGATTGATAACCATATCACTAAGTTTTTGTTGGATTATTGAACAGAACTGTTTGCAGTATCACTGTTTGAATGTCCACCTTGCATATTATAATTTTATAACTTGAACAACTATTTCTAAAAGACAACATGTACTTTAACAACTAGCAATTTTGTTCTTTATTTTTTTGATATTCTGTATTATTTCTATCCATTTTTGTTTTGCTCTATTTTTTATCTTTAACTAAATTATTGTTAAAAGTCTCTATAGAAGAAGCAAGAGCACTATAGGCTAATCTCCCTAATGAACATAGATGTAAAAATCCTCAATAAAATACTCGCAAAAAGAATGCAACAAATCATCAAGACGATTATACACCATGTCCAAGTGGGATTCATTGCAAGAATGAAGAGAAGGCTAAACTTATGCAAATCAATAAGCAAAATAAAGCGTATCAATAGTCAAAGATAAGAATCAGATGATCATTTCAATAGATACAGGAAAAGCTTTTGATAAAGTTCAACACTCATTCATGATAAGAATTCTATGGATTATATGAATAGATGGTCTCTAACTCAATATGATAAAAGCCATCTAGGAATATCAACAGCCAGCAGCATATTAAATGGTTAAAAACTGAAAGAGTCACTGTAAAATCAGGAAGAAGACAAGGATGTCTGAGGTGTCTTCAATTATATAGGAATCCAAGCAGCCAAACTGATAAATTTGAAATTTAATTAGCTGAGCTCAGGATCACTCCTATACAAACATCCTCATTTCAGAGTCTAAACAAGTGGCACAGAACTTTAAAGTTACAGAGTTTTTAAAAGAGAGAATCACAAAAAGACACCCTGTTGGAAACAATATAGCTAGAATCTTACATTCTTTTTTGGTTGACACCTGTATCCTGCTTCCTTTGTTGAGCAGGTTAATTTTTCTCCTGTGGGTACAGCTCATTTTGCTTTTCTCATAGGACTTATACCCTGAGTAATTTTCCATTTTCCTGGATCAAAAAGTGGAAACTAGTAAAAGCAGGGCTCAGTATGTTTTCAGTTATGGTAAGCTTCCAAAATGTCCACTATCACAACTCCTATTCAATATAGTGATGGAAATATTGGCCAGAGCAATTAGAGAAGAGAGAGAAATAAAAGGAATAAAGGTAGGAAAGAAAGAAGTTAAATTATCATTATTTGCAGATGACATGAATACTTTACATAGAAGACCACCAAAACTCCACTGAAAGACTCCTAGACATAATAACAAAATTAAGTAATGTAGCTGGCTACAAAGACAACACTCAAATATCAATGGCATTCCTGTACAAAAACAACAAACTCACTGAGAGAAAAGTAAGATACACCACATCCTTCACAATAACATCCAAAAAATGAAATAACTAGGAATCAATCCAACAAAGAAAATAAAAGACCTGTTCAGTGAAAATTATAATACTCTGAAAAAGAAATCAAAGATGATCTCAGAAAATGGAAAGACACTCTTTGTTCATGGTTAGGAAGAACTAACATTGTGAAAAGGGCCATCCTCCCAAAACTGTTATACAAGTATAATGCAATTCCAATTAAAATACCATTAGCATACCTTACAGACTTAGAGAAATCATTCCTAAAATTCATCTAAAACCAGGACAGATCTAGAACAGCAAAGGCAATTCTGGGCAACAAAGGCAACATAGTAGTCACCGTAATCTCTGACTTGAAGTTATACAACAAAGTTACTGTGCTACAATCACATGGTACTGCAATAAAAACAGAACTGAAGGTCAATGGAATAGATTAGAAGATGCAACCACAAATACAAACACACTAAAATACTTTATCTTTGACAAAGTGACCAAAAATGTTCTTTGGAAGAAAGATAGACTTTTCAATACGTGGTGCTTGAAAAACTGGCTTTTCATAAGACAAAAACTAAAACTAGACAACATTCCTATCATCATGCACTAAAGTCAAAATGGATCAAAGATCTAAATATTAAAACAGAAGCACTTACACTGCTGTAATATGTAGTAGGTACAAATCTTGACAACATAAGGTACACCAGAGAATTCATGAAGACAAATCAAACTGCTTAGGACATATTCACAGAATCAACAACAGGGATCTTGTCTTATTACAATGATTTTGCATGTCAAAAGAAATCTCCAGCAGAGTGAAAAGAATACCCAGGAATTGGGAAAAAGTGTTAGTTGCCTGCCTCTCCAATAAATGACATCCAACTAGAACATATAAGGCATTTAAAAAAAATCAAGCCCTTGAAATTCAAAGACCCAATCCAAAAATGAGCATCTGAGATGAATACATGCTTCTCACCTGAAGAAATACAAATGGCAAATAAATACATGAAAAAATGTTCAATATCATTGGTCATTACAGAAAGGCAAATTAAAACAACACTGATTCCATCTCACTCAAGAAAGAATAGCCAGGATCAAGAAAACTATCAAGAAAAAAATCCTGAAGAAGCTATTGGAAAAAGGAAGGGTTCTACACTGTTGGTGGAAGTATAGACTGGTGCAATCACTGTAGAGGTCACTCTGGAGATTCCTCAAAAAGCTGGGATTCAAGGTCCCATTTGACCCAGCTATTCCACTTCTGGACATATTTCAGAAAAAATTCATACACCATACCACAATGATATATGTGCACCCAGTGTATAGCATCACAATTTTTAGTAGTCAAATTTGGAAACAACCTAAATGCCCATCAATCAAAGAATGGATAAAAAAGTTGAGGTAGTTTCAAACAATCAAATACAACTCAGCTATAAAGAAAGACCAACTAAAGCTTTTACAGGTAAATATGTGTGACTTCAGACCATACTCATAAGTCAAATAAATCAATCTATCATGTGTAAATACAGTATTGTCTCCCTAATCTAAGAAATGGCAAGAGTAAATAAGATAAAAATCCCTCAATAAATATTGTGAAGGGGTAACAAACTGCTCAAAGATGAAAGAATAGCTCAGATAGGGAAAAAGGAGAAAAAAAGAGAGAATAAAAAATATATAAATGTGTATATTTACACTTAAGATTACTAAGGTGATTGTACTGGTAATTTTATTAGTTCTTGGAACAAAATAGTTAATATTCATAGAATTATATCAATTCTGCATGACTATCTGGCAATTTGAGAAAGTAATTGAAGATAATTAGGCAAAATAGCAAAATTTGTTATGCTCCTATCACTTTGTTTTGAAAGCCTGTGTTGTTATTGTTTTGGGCTCTTATTTACAGTTATTTATTTGTTGTTTTGTTTTTCCCTCTAATAGAGAAAGGATACAAGTACATGTATATGCTTATATGTGCCTAGAACTTCACCTAAATGGTTGATAAGTGTTGATGGTATTATGTATGATAGTTTGAACAAAGCTGAATAAAATATGACATCATGGAAGGTATGGAGAGCTACTTTGAAGAAAACAAGCAACATTATTGTAGCCATTGTTGATTTCCTAGTGTCTGCTCTTCATGGCTCTTAAGGCTCTCATTCTTTGGTTTGATTGCTTTTCTACTATTTTGATGAATTAACTTATTTTGTGTGAAGGTATGGATAAGTCTTTCAAAGAAACCCAGAGTGATTAGGGGCCCTACAGTTGATTTCTTCGTGTCTTGTTCTGAAATCCTGTGTTATTTGCATTGTTTTGCTCTGATTGGCTTTGTTCTGTTTTGCTTTGCTTTGTTTTGCTTTGTTCTCTATAATAATAATAATTTATTATTATTATTATAATGAAAGAAATAGACTGGAAGAATGGATCAAGAAACTAAATCCAACAATATGCTGTATGCACACTTAACTCAAAAGAAAATTCATGCACTAAAATTCAAAGGATGGGGAAACAATGCTCCATACAACATGAACTAAGAAAAAAATCATGAATAGCTATTCTGTTTGGATACATTGTGAACTTTAAACAAAGACTGATCAGAAGAGATAAAAAAGGTCACTACATACTTGTTAGGGGAAAGCTTCAAGAGAAAGAGATAAAATCATAAAATTATATGCACCAATATGGGAGCACTCAATTAGGTAAGACAAATATTAATAGATATGAAAAATCAAACAATCAATAATACAGTTATAATGGGGGATTTTAGTACTCCATTGATACAAGGAGACAGATCACGTAGACAAAAGATCAGCAAAGAAATAATAGAAATGAATCAAACTTAGAACAAATGGACTTAAAAGACCTATAGAGTGTTCCACACAATATCAGAATACATATTCTTCTCAGTTGCACATGGGACATTCTCTAAAACACACCACATACTAGCCCACAGAACATGCTTAAGTAAATGCAGAGGAATTGAAATTATGCCATGCATATTATGTGACCACAGTGCACTGTAACTGGAAATTAATGACAAAGGATACTACAAAAGATCCATAAATACATGGAAATTAGCAAGCTGCTGAACAACCAATAGGTCACAGGGGAAATTAATGAAATTACATAATTTATATAATCAAAGAAAATTCAAATACATCTTACCAAAGCCTATGGGATACACTCAAAGCAACCCTCAGAGGGAAATTTATAGCAGTGAGTTCTCATAGCAGGAAAACAGAATGAGCACAAATAACTAAATGTTGCACCTCAAACTTCTAGAAAAAGAAGAACAAGTCAAACCCAAAGCTCAAGGAACAGAGAAAATTATAAAGATCAGAGCAAAAATTAATCCACTTGAAACTAAGAAAACAATACAAATAATTAATGAATGGAAATGATGATTCTTTGAAAGAATAACTAAAATAATAACCCTCTAGCAAACTTTATCAAAAATGGAAAAAAAACCCGGAAATTCATGCAATAAAGAATGATAAGAGTGAAATCACTACAGATCCTATCTAAATACAGATCATAAATACCTACTTTGAAAAGTTTTACTGTCATAGGCTGAAAAACACAGATCAAATGAACAGATTCTCAGAAACATATAAAACTTCTGAATATCCCAATATCAGTTAATGAAATTGAAAATGTCATTTTTTTCTCTTTAAAATAAATGTGCACGCTGCTTTTACAGTAGATGCAGTAGAGGACGGACACACAATCATGACAGTTCATGAGTCAAGAGGGGCAGAGAGTTGAGAACAACCAATTAATTAAGGCAGTGTTATGGTTTGTGGTTGGATATTCTCCCAAAGTCTGAGGCAGTCATGGAAGTAGCTGAATCTACCTTTTGTGATTGGTTCATTGTCTGCCTCTGGAGTTAGCAGTTTGAGTGCTGCATACACCCTGGGATGCGTACCTGGCATACATTATAAGGGCGGGAAAGAGGCATGCCTTTCCATTTTTGCTCTTTTATTTTTTTCTTTTTTTAGACTATTAGTCCAAACTTTTTATTGCATCAGTCAATTCACTGCTTATGATCTTTTACTCAACTTCCTCTTTCTTTACTTTAAAAAAAACAAAAGAAAGGAAGACAGAACAAAACAGATCAGAACAGAAAACATAAGTAGCACAGCACTTTACAATAAGACAACTGCATATTAACAGTAGCTATAATAATATCTCTTTCTCTGCTATACTTGAGCATAGTTTCAAATACAATAATATCAAACATAACAAAAAATATAAAACCATTCAAAAGAATGAAAGAATTACAGGGCATTCTGAACCAAATAACACAGAATGATGAATGGCTACTATAATATCTCATTTTCAATAAAAAAATTTGTTTACACTATTACATATATAAAATCCCAATAAGACACAACATGATAGAACCAATGGTAATACAAAAATAGAAGCATGGTAGGACTTCAAAGCAAGATGATATTAAATCAGTAATGGCTGCCATAATGTTTTGTTTCCTTCAAAACAGCTGTTCATACAATCACACATAATAAAGTCATACGAAGCAGAATAAAACCATCACAACTGATGAATGAAAACATTGAAAGGCTTCAAAGCTATGAAAGGGAGAATCATGGTTACCATAAAATGTTATATACTCTTAAAAACTCTAATACTAGGGAGACTATACTGTAGTTACATATGTGAGTTTGGTTTATTTCTCTTATGAGTATAGTCTAAAGTTGTGTCCATTTATTTATAAATATCTCAATGTGATCATTCTTTATAGCTGAGTTGTACTCTATTGTATAAATATACCACAGCTTTTTTATCCATTCCTCAGTTGATGGGCACTTAGATTGTTTCCAAGATCTGGCTATTACAAATTGTGCTGCTATCAAGATGGGTTCACATATAGCACTGTGGTATGATGTTTTCTGTTCTTCTAGGAATATGCCTAGAATTGGAATAGCTGGGTCAAATGGGACTTCCAAACCCAACTTTTTGAGGAATCTCCAGACTGACCTTCACAGTGGTTTCACCTACACTCCCACTAAAGGTCATCTATGACAAATCAACAGCCAGCATCATATTAAATTGCCAAAAACTGAAAGCCTTTACCTTAAAATCAGGCACAAGACAAGGATGTCCCGTATCAATGCCCCTATTCAGCATAGTACTGGAAATACTTGCCAGAGCAATTAGACAAGAGAGAGAAATAAAAGGAGTAAAGATAGGAAAAGAGGAAGTTAAATTATCATCATTATTGCTCTTTTCACTCATGTTGCTTGTGGCTGTCATGAACTGTCACCCCTTAGCCATGCCATGTTGCCTTGGAACTAGCTGTGTATGGACTGAAACCTCCAAAAAATAAGCTAAATAAACCTTTCCCTCCTTCCTTTTGAGTGTCAAGTATTTTGTCTCAGCAATGAGAGGAAAGTAAGCAATATGTGCAGAAACTCTGAAAAATAAAAGCTGGAATTATGATTAACAGCCAAACACACATGGATGGAGCAGGTGATGGTATAGAAATTCACACATGAGCACACCATAGGACAAGGTTATTGTGGGTGATGCTGGCAATTGAGGAGCATCTAGATGTAACACAGGTCCTGTGACTGCATTTGACCTACTTCTTGTTCCTGTACAGCAAGAAAATCTTGGAGATACCGGAACAGACAATGACTCCTATGTCATTGATGGATTGATGGATGCTGTCATTGCTAAATATAAAACTTTCTAATAATCTGGAGTTGAACAGTCTGCAAAGCCTTTTGTGCTGTTATTATTTCTACAAGTGCAGTCACACAGATCAAGTGAGATTCAGTAGAATGTAGAGCAGAAGACAGAAAAGATACTCATCTTTCTGAGAGATGTTGTTTTAAGCTCTCCCCACTTGAAGTTTCTAGGGCTCAGGCTAATGGCCTGGAAGACACTCCGGGGACAGGTACTGCCCAGGCAAACACCGCTTCCCACCTTGTGAAAATAGAAGATATTTTTTCATCCAAAATCTCTGAGGCTGTCATTCATCTCAGAAGCCATCATGGTTACTGAGGTGCTCTGTAGCGAATGACCAAGAAGTTGCCCATGGGTATGAGTGTCAGAGTCAAACTTGTAAGCCTTGACTCATATCCACTAAAGTAAAAGAATGAACATTGAGTTAAGTGACAAATTATGAGGCTGGGGATTTAGCTCAGTGGCATAAGTGACTGCCTTGCAAGCACGTGGTCATGAGTTTGATCCCCAGTACCAATTTTTTGAAAAAGAGAAAAATTATGCAGGATTATAATGACAATCATGGGCACTCTAGTCCAATATTTACATTTATAGAGGACACCAATCAGTTTCTGTGAATCTATTTGTATTATTAAGTCATATTATTAATGTCACTTGTATTGTTTTTGATTGATAAATTAAAATTTCTCCTATTATTATTTCTTAATTACATTTTCTTTTTCTGATGTTTTCCTACTTTGAGTTCCTTTCAAGATTCCATAAAATGTATGGGCTATGGTTACAAATGGGTTACATAATAATAACAAAATTTTAATTCTCACAGCAATATAATTGAATCATTATTTTTCCTCTGCTACATTCCAAGAGAACTGAGCCACAAAAATGTGGAGTGGAAATCACTTAAGTGTTCATAGAGTCTCTGTTTGAAGTAGAGTAGTCCACTTGTACCAATATGCATGTTACTTTACACCAATATAGAAGGTACTGCTGAATACTAAAATGGCTTCATTTTTAATTTTTATTACACATTTCCATTTTTGATCAAACTATGTCAAAGTATAAAGGATAATGTTTTAGTTGTCTTAATAAACATGAATATAATATGCAACTTTGTTTATGGAACACTGATAAATATTAGGATATAAACAGATGCACTTGCATAAATTTGTGCCAAAACTACAAGGAACATGGAATGCAGAAAAATATTAGAGTTTTTCCTAAGCATGAGAGATAGTATGTAAATAGCAACGAAATATTTGAAGATCAAAATTTAAATAATTGTCTTTAGAAAAATATGTATAATATACAGTTTTTGAGAATACTAGATGAAGTTCTATGTCTCAGGTGATTTGAAGAAAATTAAAATACAACACAATGAATGTGAATTGGACACGAGCATTGAAAGCTCATGTGTGAAAATTTTGACTAGCAAGACAGAGCCAAATGACAAAAGTGAAATTTTAAAATGAACACATTATACCATATGTACCTTACCAAGTCCCAGAAGCCTCACAAGTTTTTCAGTAGGATCAATTAAGAATTTGTACATCATTATCAACTATCTTATGTAGTTTATATATTTTCAGTAGATACATAATTACTGACTCAATCAACTGTATTGCAGTCAAGGTAGAGGGACATCTGTTCGTAATTTCCACATTTCTTTGAAAGTTTATGTAAAGAATTTGGATGATTTGAGAAACTCCATTGTGTTGATTAACATGTGCACAGAATCATGTGGAAAAATCATGTGAAAATTTGAAAATTTTCCCTGACTTCTCTAAAGCATTTCTGGTGTCAAATAAACTTCCAAATTGGAGTCCTAACCTAACACTCACACTTAATTTTAATTTGTAAACAGGTTGTAAGATCACTAACAGCCAGAGCCACCCTGGAACAACCCAGGAGTAACCATGCAACAGCACAGGCTCCCAGTGCCAACGTTTCTGTCTATGATTTTTGAGCTCTCCAGAATAGTTCTATCTCTGTGTGGCTTTAGTACAGATCAGCCTCTACCAGACAAAAGTACAATCTCCATGCAGCACCATTGCTCTTGCCTCTAACTGAAACAAAACATTCACCAGTCTCCATCATGTTGTCAGGATGGTGACCTCAAGTTGACAGACACATGGGGATCCCCCATAATATAAAGAAACAATTGAAATATTTATTACAATATATTTTTTTAAAAACCTATGGTCTACAGTACTCAACTATGATTTATACCCTACAAACATGCAAAACTTTTATCAATTATAATTCTACTATGGAAAATTATATATCATAAAGGGCTGTTGATTTAGCTCATTGGCCTAATTGCCTGCCTGTTAAGTGTGAGGTTGTAAATTCAATCCCCACTACAAAAAAAAGAAGGAAAGAAAATGAAAAATACAAAAATAACATATCATAAAATATAAGTATTGCAAAAATTGAAATAGTAACACAAGGAAGAATTATAATTATATACACAGATAATCTAGGATAAAAAGGACCATAAATTATATTTTTCATAGGAAATTACAGGTACAATTTCAACTTTCAGTGGAAAAATAGAGATATATTTTAAAAGCCTGAAAAGTGGAATATCCCACATGGCTCATATTGTAGAACAGGAGTTGTGCCACTATCCTTTGTAAAAGCAGTGTGTCCCTGGAGACCAAAGGAAGTTGGAGATTCCAGGAATTTGGTGCTGCTGAGAAGACTGCGGGCAGAAGCACAGCCAGCCTGAGAGAGATCACGTGGGCTCCAACTGGCCTGACTGAGATTTCTGGAGCTCTCATCTCAATGTAATCTACCCAACTGCTGGACCTGAAGCTACAGGATTTAATGTTTGCTCTCCTGGTTTCCAAACGTGCTTTGGTTGAATTCCTTTCTATTGGTAAAATTCCTTCCTTTTAGAATGGGGAAGTTTACCCCACACCATAATCTGTTGGAAGTATTTAACATTGCATTTTATTTTTACAGGGGTTTTCAGCTAAACGTTTGACTTCAGTCTCAGAAGATACTTTGTGGACTTTTCATCAATGCTGAAACTTTAAGAGTTGGGTGACTAGTAGAGGTGGACTAAATGCATTTTATATAATGATATGGATATGAGATTTTTGAGATGCTGGTGTGGAAAATCATACTTTAAGATCTTCAGTGTCCTCCAAAAGTTTCATCTGATCAGATGTGGAGCACCTTCACAAAAGGCAGGTCACTGGAAACACAAGCAGGAAGGTTATAATCTTGTCCCTGGATTCTACAACATTTTTATTATGGCTCTAAAAAATTGATTAGATTTCCCCTGCCATGCTCTTCCCCCATGACATTTCTACCTTGTAACCAGTTAACTGTGCGGTGAATCCCGCTCTCAAACAATGAAATATAAGAAACACCTCCTCCTTTGAGTTTGGATATCAGATATTTTGTCTCAGCACTAGGCACCCTGAATAATGAGTTAACTTCAATTACAAAGACACATTGAGATTAAATGTAAACTAAATCAATAGAGGAATATGTGCAAGGGTCAGGTGATCTAGCTCAGTGGTGCAGCATTTTATGGCAAGTGCAAGGTCCTACATTCTAATCCCAGTACCCGTCACAAAAAAGAAAGAAATATATGAGCTCTTACTAAACAAAATTGTGTAGTGTCCATATTAATTTCACCATAGTTACATAGAGAAAGAATATTATCAGGCACATTATTAAAAATTCCTCTTCCAGTGTATTTTTTATTGAATGGAATTAAGAAAGGGCCAATGTCCTCTACTGTATAGAGATAAGAAGCTTTATCAATGCCACTTATTGAAGAATTATTTTTCCTCTGTCATGTATACCTGAATCCTTTAGCAAAGATTAGTTTAGCACATATCATACTTATACATGGACTCTCTGTTCTATTCCAGCCCTTCATGTGTCTACTTTTAAAATGATTATGTACTGATACTTTTACAATGTTTTTCTTTTTTACAAATTTATGAGGTACAGTATATTTCAATATACATATATATAATATCATAATGCTATTAAGAAACTCAGCCAATCTCATTAACACTATCTTTATTTTTTCATTTTAAATTTCCATCCAGTATCAACACGTAAGTACATAACACAGTATCATGAACTGCAGTCACCATGATGTGTTATTGAACACTATGACTTGATTGCCCTAACTCAATTTTGGTATCTGTTATCCAACTTGTCGTTCATCCTTCACTCTGACTTCTCTTAGCACCAACTTAACACTATTTTTACTCAGATAAATAAATTTTAACTTCCTCACCTAATAAGGAATAAAGTATATTTTCTTTCAGTGCTGGCTTCAGATAAATTAGTATCTTCTCATTTCTGTAGTTTTTAGTGCTACAAACACTAGGGTTTCATCTTTTTATGGCTGAATAATACATTAAGCTACTATATATAGATTTCTTTATCTCTACTACTATTTCTATATTCATCTCCTGATCCCTTTACTATTTTGTGTATTTGAAGTTCCATGTAAATTTTGGATTATTTTAATTTTTATTGAATTGGAAGTTTGTTATGGTTTGTCTCTATATGTCACCATAAAGCTTCATGGAGCTGAGGGGCATTTCATAGGAGGCTGCATGTAGTTTGTGATTGATTCATAATCCAATGCTGGGATTGAAGGTGGAAGTGCTACACCCACCCTAGGGCAGGTAGTCTGCAGACAATATGACGGACAGAAAGAGATTTATCTCTTCCTCTCCTCTCTTGTTGCTTTTGTTATCTTTTACCTCTGTAAATGGGTGTCCCTCTGCCACACTACCCTGCCTTGGAGCCAACCAATTATGGACTGAAACCTCTACAAACTGTGAGCTCAATAAATGTTTTATCATTTAACTTGGTATGTTTGATACTTTGTCTCAGCAAGGATAAAATAACTAAGACATGATTTTATTTTGATGAAAATAACATTGACTCTGTTAGTCACTTTGGATAGTATCTAAATTTGTTTTAAAAAAAACAGTGGTTTTACAAATTCATGGAAAGTTCTGACCTTTCATTTCTATCATTTTACTTGTACTAGAGTATAATTATAATACATAGCATGGTCATTTTTATCACCTTAATTTTCTATCTCCCATCCCCTTCCTGATATAAAAAAAATATCTACCAATTTGTTTCTGTCATCTCTTCTATGTTTTTATTCATTCATATTTCACATCTCATATAAGAGAAATTATACAAAATTTTTAAAATTTTATTTAGAAAGAAAAAAAACAACAAAACAAAACAGAAAAATGTGTAGCAACAATACAGAATTCCAAAGGAAAAAATGAGAAGAACAACAACAAAAAAAGCCCACTAAGAAATCACTAGTTGATAAGTTATATACGGTCATCTTGGAAATAGTCGTTCAAGTTACAAAGTTAAAGCATACAAAGTAGACATTCAAACAGTGAGAATATTAACAGTTCTGCTCAGCAATCTAACAAAAACAGTAGTATGGACATCTATCTTCCCCACTTAAACATATATACATTATATCCTTTACAGCACTTTCTTTTGCTCTCTTCTTTACAGTAGCAATTATGCATTTTGGGTTTTATTACTCCTACAGTTCTTATTACTTTTTTATTTTAAAGAGAATAAAATAAAAGAGGGCAGAACAAAGCAAATCAGAAGAGAAAAACATAAGCAACACAACACTTCAAAATAAGACAACAGGACATTAGCAGTAGCTGTTAAAATATCTTTCTCTGCTATAGTTGATATTAGTTTCAGACACAATAATATCAAACATAACACAATAGTATAAAACCATTCAAGAGAATGAAAGAATTACAGGACATTCTGAACCAAATAACTATGATCAATGGCTACTAT
The DNA here is from genome assembly GCA_004027295.1 of Dolichotis patagonum. NCBI lineage: Eukaryota > Metazoa > Chordata > Mammalia > Rodentia > Caviidae > Dolichotis > Dolichotis patagonum. Next base: position 10,042 of record PVJX010019634.1, on the reverse strand, counting down.
AACATCTCAATTTGAATAAAAAGATTTGTTTATACTATCACATCTATTAAAATCCCAATAAGACACAGCATGCTAGAACCGATGGTAATAGCAGAGTAAAGGCATGGTAGGACTTCTAAGGAAGACGATATTAAAACAGCAATGGCTGCCATAATGTTTTGTTTTCTTCAAAATCGCTGTTAATACAAGCACACATAATAAAGTCAAACAAAGCAGAATAAAACCATCACAACTGATGAATGAAAACACTGAAAGGCTTCAAAGCTATGAGATGGGAACTCATGATTACCATAAAATCTTATATACTCTTAGCAACTCTCATACTAGGGAGACTGTAAGATATTTACACATGTGAGTTTGGTTTATTTCCCTTATGAATATGGTCTCAAGTTGAGTCCATTTATTTATAAATATCTCAATGTGATCGTTCTTTATAGCTGAGTAGTACTCCATTGTATAAAAATACCACAACTTTTAATCCACTCCTCAGTTGATGGGCACTTAGGTTGTTTCCAACATCTGGCTATTACAAATTGTGCTGCTATAAACATGGGTACACATATGTCACTGTGGTATAGTGTTTTCAGTTCTTCTGGGAATATGCCTAGAAGCAGAATAGCTGGGTCAATTGGGACTTCCAAATCCAGCTTTTTGAGGAATCTCCAGTATGACCTCCATGTTGGCTCCACCAGTCTACACTCCCACCAACAGTGCAAAACAGATCCTTTTTCCCCAGAGCCTATCCAGCATTTCTTGTTGGTAGTTTTTTCTATCCTGACCATTCTTTCTGGGATGAGATGGAATCTCAGTGTAGTTTTAATTTGCATTTCTGTAATGATTAATGATGAAGAACACATCTTCATGTATTTATTTGCCATTCATATTTCTTCATGAGTGAACTATGTATTCATTTCAGATGTCCATTTTTGAATGGTGTCTTTGAATTTCGAATGTTGGATCGTTTAAAATTCTTTATAATTTCTAGACAGAAGTCCTTTGTCTGAGGTCAATCCACTAAGATTTTTTCCCAATTTGTGGGTTTTCTTTTCACTCTGTTGGAAATTTCTTTTGACATAAAAGATATGGTCCAAGTTATTGAATCTGGGAAGTATTTCCTGTTTAGTTTGATCCTTGTTCATGAATTCTCTACCTACCCCTATATCTTTGAGATTTTTACCTACATTGTATTCCAACAGATTTAGTGTTTCTGTTTTAATATTTAGATCTTTGATACATTTAGATTTTAGTTTAGTACATGATGATAGGCATGGGTCTAGTTTTAGTCTTCTGCATATGGATAGCCAATTTTTCCAGCACCATTTGTTGAAGAGACTGTCATTCTTCCAGCAAACATGTTTGTCCCCTTTATCAAAGATAAAGTGGTTTAGTGAATTTGTCGTTGTGGTTGTATCTTCCAATGTATTCCATTGATGTTCAGGTGTGTTTTTATTCCAGAACCATGTGATTTTATTACTGTAGCTTTGTAGTATAATTTCAAATCAGGGATTGTGATGCCTCCTGCCTTGCCTGTGCTGCATAGAATTGTCTTTGCTATTCTAGGTCTCTTATGGTTCCAAATGAATTTTAGGAGTGATTTCTCTAGGTCTATGAGGTATGTTAGTGATATTTTGATTGGGATTTCATTGAATCTGTTTAGTAATTTTGGGAGAATGGCCATTTTAACAATCTTTGTTCTTCCTATCCATGAACAAGGGATGTCCTTCCATTTTCTGAGGTCCTCTTCAATTTCCTTTTTCATGGTATTATAATTTTCCTTATATAGCTGTTTTACATCTTTCATGAGATTAATTCTTATGTATTTCACTTTTTTCGATGCTAGTGTGAAGGATGCAGTTTCTCTTATTTCTCTCAGTATTTTTGTTGTTATTGTATAGGGATGCTATTGACTTTTGGGTATTGGCTTTGTACCCAGCAACATTGCTGAATCTATTTATTACATTTAGGAGATTTTCAATGGAGTTTTCAGGGTCTTCTCTGTAAAGTACCATGTCATCTACAAATAATGATAATTTAAATTCACCTTTTCATATCTTTACTCCTTTTGTCTCTCTCTCTTGTATAAATGCTCTGGCTAGAATTTACAGGAGTATGTTGACTAAGAGCAGTGATAGGGGACATCCATGCTTGTACCTGATTTTAAGGTAAAGGCTTTCAGTTTTTGCCCATTTAATATGATGCTGGCTGTAGGTTTGTCACAGCTGGCCTTTATCATATTGAGGTAAAGACCATCTAGTCCAATTCTCTGTAAGGTTCTTTTCATGAATGAGTTTTGGACCTTATCAAAAGCTTTTTCTGCATCTATAGAGATGATCATGTAGTTCTTACTTTGACTATATTGATATATTGAAAAAAATAATATGGTGGATATTATTTTTTTGATTTACATATGTTGAACCATCCCTGCATTCCTGTGATGAATCCCATTTGGTCAGAGTGAATAATCTTCTGATGATCTGCTGCATCCTGTGTGCTAACATTTTATTGAGAATTTTGCATCTATGTTCATTAGGGAGATTTGCCTATAGTTATCTTCTTTAGTTGGGTGTTTCTCTGCTTTTGGTACTAGAGTAATATTTGCTTCCAGGAATGACTTAGGAAGGATTGCTTCACTTTCAATTTCATTGAAGAGTATGAGGAGTGTCAGAATTAACTCTTCTTTGTATTTCTTGTAGAAGTCTGCAGTGAATCCATCTGGGCCTGGGCTCTTCTTTTTTATCAAGGACTTAATTACATTTTCAATTTCAGTAATAGAAATTGGGTTATTCAGCAGTTTTACATCTTCCTGATCCAGCTTTGGTAGTTCATATGTATCTATGAATGTGTCTATTTCTTCAGTGTTATTGAACCTATGAGAGTAGAGGTTTTCAAAATAGGTGTTGATAATCTTCTGCATTTCCACTTAGTTTGTAGCAATTTCACCTTTTTCATATCTTATTGCATGAATTTCAGTTTCTTCTTTCCTTTTTAAATATGATTGGCCAGGGACTTATCAATTTTATTTATTCTTTCAAAGAACCAATTCTTTCATTCATTGATCTTTTGTACTGTTTTCTTAGTCTGTATTGCATTCATTTCTCTTCTGATATTTATAATTTCCTCCCTTCTTTGGCTTTGGGCTTGGCTTGCTCTTATTTTTCTAGATGTTTGAGTTGTAACATCAGGTTGTTTATTTGTGTTTGTTCTGTCTTCCTGATGTGGGAACTCAGTGCAATAAGTTTTCCTCTGAGGACTGCTTTCACCTCATTCCACAAAGTTTGGTAAGTTGTTTTTGTATTTTCATTTGCTTCTAGAGATTGTTTAATTTCTTCTTTAATTTCCTCCATGACCCACTGATTGCTCAAGAGTGTATTACTCAGTTTCCATGTGTTTGTGAGGTTTTTGCAGTTGCTTTTATCATTAATTTCTACTTTCATGGCACTATGATCTGATAACATGCATGGAATAATTTCAATTCTTTTGCATTTACTTAAATATGTTTTGTGTGCTAGTATATGGTCTATTTTAGAGAATGTCCCATGTACTGCTGAGAAGAATGTATATTCTGATGTGGTTAGATGGAAAACTCTATATATTTCTATCAAGTCCATTTGTTCACAGGTTTGATTCAGTTCTGTTATTTCATGGCTGATTTTCTGTCTAGTTGATCTGTCCCTTTGTGTCAATGTTATGTTAAAATCTCCTGTCATAATTGTGTTATTGCTTATTTGACTTTTCATTTCTGTTAATATTTCCTTTGTATAGCTGGGTGCTCTCGAATTTGGTGCCTATATATTTAAGGTTGTTATCTCTTCCTCTTGAAGTATTCCCCTAACTAGTTTGTAGTGACCTTCTTTATCTCTTTGGATAATTCTTGGTTTGAAGTTCACATTGTCTGCAAATAGGATTGCTACTCCTGCTTTTTTGTGGTTTCCTGTTGCATGAAGTATTGTTTTCCATCCTTTGACTTTCCATCAATGGGTTTCCTTTTGGGTAAGATGGGTTTCTTGTAGACAGCATATGGTTGGATTTTGTTTCTTGATCCGTTCTGCCAGTCTGTTTCTTTTGATTGGTGAGTTGAGGCCATTTACATTAATGGTTATAACAGTTATATATTAGTTTGTTGTTGACATGTTATCTTTCCGCTGTTGTATCTTTAGCTTTCCATTCTATTTAGTTGCCTGCCTTGCTTGGTGGTTTTGTTCTATGTGTATCTAAAATATCTTTCAGTATTTCTTGTAGGGCTGGTTTGGTGGTCATGAAGTTTTTCAGCTTTTCTTTGTCATGAAAGTATCTTATTTCTCCATCCATTTTGAAGGACACTTTTGCAGGGTACAGCACTCAGTGTTGGAAGTGCTTTTCCTTCAGGATCTAAAATACTCCATGCTCTTCTTAACTTAATTGTTTGTGTTGAGAAATCTGCTGTGATTCTGATAGTTTTTCCTTTATAGGTGATCTGTCTTTTCTCTCTAACAGATTTTAGTATTCTCTTCTTAGGGTGGCTTTCTGGGATGGTGATTATTATGTGTCTGTGTGTAGTTTTATTTTGGTTATGGCTATGTGGTGTTCTATATGTTTCACTAATCCAAATGTCAGTTTCCATTCTCATATTTGGAAAGTTTTCAGCTATTACTTCTGTAAATATCCTCTTGATATCATTTGGGCTGTCCCCTTCTTTTTCATTTATTCCTATTAATCTTATGTTATTTTCTTTGCATCATCTTGTAGCTGTTGAACTGTTACTTCCCGATTCTTTGTTATTTTTAAAAGATATTTCCTTTCCTATTCACTAGCTGTGATGTTATCTTCGAGGTCTGTAATTCTATCTTCACTTTCATTGAGGTGGTTTTTACAGTTTTCTATAGCATTTTTGATTTCCTGTATATCTCTTTGAATCTTCTTTATGTATTCTGCTAGTTTCTTATATTGTTCATTCAGGGATTCTATCTGTTTGCTTTCTTCCTTTAATTCTTTAGGTGTGTCTTCACTAGATGTGTTCAGTATTTCTTTCACTACTTTTATCATTTCTTCTTTTACCTGGGCAATTATTTCTAATGTGAATTTCTCTATAGCTTCCCCTAGTTGCTTCTTTATTTCAGGTGATATCATTTCAGTCATTTCAGATGTATGACTTCCATTTTGTTGTATGTACATGGCTCCCAGGCTTTCTTGGGTTGGGCTGGTGATTTGACCCTGCTTTTTGTTCTTTCCTTTTGTCGTTTTTCTTTATTTCCTTGGTCTGAGTGGTGTTCCAAAGCATCCTCTGGGTGTGTCACAAATCTCCTACTGCACCCTCAGCTACTGGTACAGTCTCAGATCCTCTGCAGGTACTTGGCTCCCTAAATTGAGAGGCAGAAGCAGGATGTGGAGAACTAGGGCCAGAGAAACCCCCCGGGTACAATCCCCTGTCCTAGGATTGTGGATATGAACTCAGCAGCTGGCACCAAGCCAGCTCAAGCTGTCCCCAGGGCAGCCCAATTCAACTCAGAGTCCTTGTGCATGGTTTCTGCTTCCTGGACTGAAACAAGTCCTCTGAGTGTGGTTGACTGAGGCCCTACAATCTGCTGGACCCAGTCCAGCATCCCAGTAGATCCCCAGAAACTCCAAAAAAATGTAATATTTTTTTCTTTTTATTTTTTTATTTTAAAAAAGCAAACAGAAACAAAGGATAAAAATGGTACAGCATTTCAAAAAGAAAAAAGTAGGGAATTAAAACTAGTTAATATATTGCAAATTGTTATCTCAGAACTAGTTGTTCAGGTTACAAAATCTAGATACGAAAGATATAAATCAAACAACGGCAGCACAAACTGTTCTTTTTGATGAATTAAGAGATATTAGTAGTATAGTTACTTAGAACTACTGGGATAGGGGAAAGTAAAAAAGGAAGATTGGAAAAGATTATATGTATGTTGATAAACATATATAAATTTTATTAATTTTCATGTGAAAAATTAATAGGTAAAACAATTGAAGTGACTAAAGACCAAGACAATTAGCAGCTGAATGGATCAATGTGATGATTGAACAAAATACTAAGATGATCTTTTATTGAGATTATCACATAATCAGTCAAATTAATCAATAAGAGCATAAAGAAGATACAATTAAGGATTTGGATGAGTTAAAAAGAATAATACAATATATGAAAACCACTTAATTAAATAATGAGAGGTACCAAAAACAAATGAAGCAAAAATTCCAAAAATGAAAAACTTGAAATTTAAAAAGTTTGAAAGTGGAATTTGCAAAATTTTGACAAGAAATAAGATCAATCAGAAGATACAATAACAAGATTTGTGTTTGCCATTGTTAGTAAAATATTTATTCAGAAATAACAAAAGAAGCCACAAGACACAAACTCACAATGAGCAAGAACTCTTTGGTGAACTGAAAAGAACAAACATCAAGATCATTGGTTTGGAGGAAAGTGTGGAGTCACAGACTCACTGTATAAAACACGAGTTCTCTGAAAATATGTCAGAAAGTTTCCTAATCTAAGGAATGAGATGGATACACACAATATGGATGCTAAGAATCCTAAAATATACAGGCAGATAAGAACCTCTTCTTGATGCATCTTTCACTTTTACACTGTTTCTAATTTCTTTCATATTTGGTTTGTAATTATCATTGCAAAGTTTTCACATCCTGATTCACATTCTATCCTGGGTATATATTATTTCATTTATTTTTTGAGATATTGTAGATGAGGTCACCTTCTATATTTCCAGCTTGGTAAATTTTCTTACAGAATAAAAATGCTCCAGTATTTCATGTGTTTTGTTTTCTGTGATTTTTGCCCTGAAGTTTATCATATCGTCTAAGGTTCTGAATCTACCTCAGTGCAACCTCATCTTAATGCCTTCAACCTGCAAGGACCTTGCTCCCACATTAAATTAAATGTAGTGTATTTTAGCGAGGACAGAGATTATGGATTTTAGGAAATCAAAATTCAACAATGTTGTATACTTGGTAAATTCAGCATGTCTTACTAATTTCTCTTGAACAGTCCAAATATACCACACTGAAAATAAAGGAGTAAATATGCTGTAGTCAGAGTTTTCAAGGAAAAACAATTTAATACAGGACACAATTTATAGTATTATTTTATGATAGTCACTTAAGAGTCAAAAAACAAAAGAAAAGAGTACAGGAAATCTGTTCACACACTAAAGACAGAGAATTCAGTTGAGGGCCTGGATCCCATGGAAACATCCCACATGCATCCCGCTGAAGATCTAGAGCCCATTACTACACCCAACATGAGTCCAACTGGAGGCTATTGCAATGTCTCACGTAACTCTGTTTCATGGATCTGTACTGAGAAAGCCCAAAGGTCAGTAGTGGAAGCTAGAACATCTGTGCTAGCAGGATAAGGGATCTATGCCAATAAGCTGAGGATGCTGCACTGAATCTAGGAAACAATGCTCAAAGTAAGGACCAGGGCTCCCCCAAAAATTATCATAGCCATCCTCAGCAACAATTGCATCCCGAGCTCCTCAGATGATGGGAACAGCTGAGTTCATACCAGGAAATGAGCATGACAGACTTCTCCTGGAGACTGAACAGTACACTGTCTTCTCCTCCCAAGTTAGAAAGCAATGCTCAAATTAAGGACAAGAGCTCCCCCACACCAAAATGAACTTCAGCCATTCTCAGAAACAACAAGGTCCTGTGCTGTTCTGGCAATAAGAACAACCAAGTTTATATAAGGAAAGAAGCGCAATGACTTCCTTGAGAAAAACCCACAAGAACTAACAGGAGAACTAACAACACTATTCAACAACACTTCTTCCTCTCCAGGTCTTCTTTTTATGTTGGCAACAATACTCAGAATTTAGTTCAGCTAAATATTAAATTGACCACCAGTTTTCAATGCACTACAAAAGGTTTATTTATCTCAAAATTTGTAGAAGTTTCAGCCCATAATTGGTTGGCTCCAAGGCAGGACAGAACATAGCAGAGGGGAATGACAGAGAAGAACACTGCATGGTGCCCACAAGATAGCAAAAACAAGGGAGTGGCAGACAAATCTTTCTGTCCCATAGATTGTATGCATGCTACCTGCCCTAGAGCAGATGTAAGACTCACAACCTTAGTTCTACACAGAATCATGCCAAATCAATCACTGGACTGACTTACTAACCACATGCCCTTATTCCCAGCACCACAAACTCTAGGTACAGTCACCTCTGAAAAGCCCACCCCTATGACTGCATAAGACTTTAGAGGGAATACAGCAATATACAGATTTTAGGAATACAAAATTCAACAATATTGTATACTTTGTGCATAGGACATGATCAGGAGAAAATTTTATGGCAGTTTTGATATGAAATATATTTTGCTGAAATATAATCAGTGACTAATTCTTTTTTTAGGTATTTTTCTTTCCTTCAACCATTTCTCCCTGTTAGCTTCTCTATGGCTGTTTGGGTTTGTCCAATCTTCCTAAAGTTATGACTCTATCTTTTTCACCAACTCACCTTTGAATGCTCTAAATTTTTCTCTCTTCTTTTAATAATTTTTCCCCTTGTGTCATTCCCCACTTTGAGGCCTCTGTTTATTTATTGACACTGTGTCCTTGGATTTTTCCACTTTCCGTTGACTCCTTGGATACTTTTTCTATGATGTGGAATTTTTCCTGCACAACACTTGCCTTCTATTTCCTACTTACTTCTGCATCTCTGACTTCTCTGCTCTTTGACACCTCTGCACTGGTGATCTCCATCATTCTCCCCTCTCTTCTGCTCTACTCTCCTCTCTTCCTCCATACATCCTCAGTTCCTTTGTTCTTACTCTCTCTTCTCTGTCAAGACTCCACATTATTTCATCCTAGCTCCCCTCTTTACACTATACATACATTCATTTCATTTCTCTCATCTCAAAAATCTCTTCCTGATTCCAAGTGTTCTCTATCTTAGCTTCTCCCTGTTTCACCTATTAATGTCATTTATTTTCTTCTATTTTTTCTTTCAAAATCCCTACCCCACTCCCAGTGCTTTGTCCTGTTTTTACTAGTCTCCTTTCTACAACCCCAGCCCTGCCAGCTATCTCCTTGTTACGCTGCACACTTCTCCATTCATATGCACATTTTTCTTTCTTAATCCTTTGTGAACCTCTTCGTCCTGATCCCTGGGTCTGATTCCATTTTCCCCTTTACCCTTTGTGATGTCCCCTTCTCAAATTACACAAATTCTTATTTCTTTCTCATGACCTTTGCATCAAGTTGCAACTTCCTTTTCTTTATTTCCAACTTTCCCTCTGTCTCTTAATTCCTTATCTTTGTACATTACTCCTCTCCCTCTTCCCTTCTCTGTGTTTTGTGTTTATTCTACTTTGTTTCTCTGTTGTTTTCTACCTGGGTTCTTCACACATCTTTTTTTACATTTACCCTTAATATAGTTCTCTCAACACAATCTCTTAAATGATTTAAGATACACTTTTTTTTAATTTGGGGAAGATGTATCTCAAATTGAACTCAGCACTCTGTGTTTGTCCTGGCCCCTAAAAATGATTTTCAAAAGTTCAATTAAGGATATAAGTTAAAAGATTAGGAGTGTTTTAGTCAGTCTCTTTCAGGATCAGTTTGTCTTCAAATAAAAGGATCTCCAGTGATTCCCTGATAAGTAATACAGGACTCACATTCCAGAATGCAGTGATGAGGACTTCAATGTCACACATGTATATTCTCATAGAGACCTGTAAGAACACACTCACAGGTGCAAAGTAACATGTAGGAAAAAGTGTATACACACATGGACATATTTACATATACAATCATAGTCATTCACACACAAATCACAAAGAATTCATGCTAGAAGTGGCTTGGTACTAGGAAGAAAGACCTGATGTCTACATTATATTCAATGCATTTTTATATTATTACTTATATCATTAATTGTAATCAAGATTTAAAAGTAACCATTTGTACAAATAACTTGAAACAATATCTTACTCAATATTCATAAATGATATAAAAGTATATAGAAAGCATATTGACCAAGTGTGATACTACATTTCAATACACAATATCACTATA
>PVJX010019633.1:0-28117 GCA_004027295.1 Dolichotis patagonum | reverse complement strand
GTCTCTTCTTTCCAGCTGACCCCAAGAACTATGACACAGTACTGTGAAGCTCTCCAAAGAACCGGCCCTGGATTATGTCATGACCTGGTTTCCAATATCACAAATCCAGAGAAATAGCCAGCAAATAGATTCATCTTGCATGCCAACAACCATTTGAATTATTAGCAGGGTGACCTATAACCTGGTGTTGGAAAAGTCTTTAAGGTACCTCTGGGCTCCTAGAGAGGAAGGCTAGCTCTGATTTCTAAGTGAACATGAGAGGCCTCCTGTGTATCATCCCTGAGTCTGTAACAACACATGAAAGGGGGATTTAATAGGTAGCTAACTTTAAAACTATCGGATTTTTAAGATAATTTAATAGAAACATAATGGTAGTTTAACGCTAGGAACTAACAGTTCTCTGGCCCACACTTGAATACCACTCCTACTGACAACTAAAAATGTTTCCTGACACATGACCCTGGTTGAAAACCACTGATCTGGGGAAAGTGAGACCAGGGTGATGTGATTAGAAAACACATCTTTTGAAGAATAGTTGAAGAAACGAGGTGGTTTAATTTAGAGGAAAATAATATAGCAATGAACGTTTCGGTATTGGAAAGGTGCCACATGGGCCTGTTCTTTATCACCCATTACGTGGGCCAGGACATCTAGTGAAAGTTCTAGGAGGTTAGATTTATATTCATATACAGAGACATTCGTCAACAGATCTCTCTGGTAGTGCTCTGGTGTTGTGGCATCTCCTATCTCTGAGGCTAGATAATCACTTAAAGCAAGTTGTGGGTAGCAAACGATTTTAGCACCAGATAAAGATTCGGACAATTTTGAAAATCTCTTATAGGGTTCTGTAATTTGATCCTCCCTGGCATTTGCTCTGGCTTTACCTTTGCCAAAGTTGCATATTCTGTATTCTAAAGCCTTTGTTAATAATGAACAAATGCTACTTGATATTTTCAAAGTCATCGCCTTCTTTATCTCATTGAATCTTTAGATTTTTTTTGCTTATATTGATGAGAAAGTCGAGGCTTAGGGTCAAGAGATTCCCTGAGTACTTAGCCCTAGGAAATCAGAACAGGATTAGTCTAAATTCTGAGATGGCATTATCATTGGCCTTAATGATTTTGCTGGATTTCATATAAAACCAACTTGTTTTTTAACCTCAGGGTTCAAATCAGTTATCAGACTTGCATTTTGAATCCAATGGAAGGATAACATGCAGTTTCATAGATTAAAGCAGTTCATCTCCCCCAGGACATATCTTTTGTCTGAGACTGTAGAAGGGGAACTGGAAGGGAAACATCAGATGAAAAATTCCAGACTATTAATAAACAGATACCTTTCTTTAAACAATGTTTGAGTTGGTAGCAAAATCATTCTTTTTTTTATTTGTAAGCCTGTTCTATTTATAACTGTCCCCCTGATTGCCATGAAGTACACATTAGCATTTCATTATCCTTGTATAAACCGTTTTCCACCAGCCCAAGCAGAGCCAGACAAAAGTCAATACAAGGTTGATTACTACTCATTTTCTTAATCAGACCTGTATGACCTGTTCCTCTTTGTTCTCACTGTAAACAAGAAACATTTCCAGAGGATTCCCTCAGCAATATAACTCATCCCATTGTGTTTAATAATAAACATATTCCTAACCTTTATGATCCTCTCACGAAGTGCTTGAACTGTTAGAAGAGTCAGGTATCCTATAAGAAATGTGCATGGTTTACACAGAAACAACCTTCTAATTGTAGGTTTTCTAAACAAAGCAGGAGAGATTTCTAGCTTCACTTTCTAGGGTGGGTTTTGACTGCTAATAAACACTTCTCTTTTTGTGGGTGTTGTTGTCCCGGCTGCTCATTTCTTCACTCACACCTGCTTTCCCACCTTCCTCTCCTCACCTCTCATTTCTCTGCCCACCTGTAGGTGTGAGTAGGAGCCCTGTTCAGTGATGGCCAGCTCATTTCTGGAATGGATGAAACAGGAAGGCAGTGCTGCTCTTCTCCTCAGATCAGCTCCTTGGAGAAACTGGCATTCTTTTCCTAATGAAGGCTGTGTGAAAGCAGGCACTTGCAAAACTGAGCCCTGCTACAATTCATACTATTTCTGCATCCACACTTAATGCTGCATTTTCCCACAGGGCTATTGAGAAGGTGCTGAGAGAAATAATGCTTTCTTAAGTTCGCTGTTATTTTTAAATGTAAAGTTAATTCTCATGCTTATCCCTCCTCACTACCTCCAAATTTAAATGACTGACCCCTCATTGCTTATAACATTCAAACTAAGTCTATAGTTTAAGATTATCCTAAAACACCCCAAGCTATTTCCTAACCCTTTTCCTTTTCCAGAAACCTATGGTCTCACCAAATTGTTTTTTTCATTCTCCTGTTACTCAGCTTAGAACACCCTTCTACTTCCTCTTGATTTATCAAAAGTGGACCCACTCGAAGCCCAGTTTAGCTCTGACCCACCTTACAAATCTTTACTGACGGCCAATCCAGAGGCACTGTTCCTTCTCTTTCCTTTGCATATTTAAGGGAGTGGTGTGGACTGTGGGTCTCAGAAGACTGAGACTGTGAGAGAAGGGGAGGGCAAGGGCAAGCACGGGGCTTGGGGCTGGAGATGGGCAGGAAGGGAAAGACAGGGCAGGCTCCCTCCAGAGAGCACGTGTTTTCCTTTAGCCTTTCTTCCTGTTACCATGACTACACATCCCTGTGATGTGGGTTTTAGGCAGGTGAATGGCCTGACAGAGCCAATGATCTATAACCTAGATAAGTTTTTTGACTCCCTAAAGCCACAATGATTCTTCTGACTTTTCTTTTCATTGCCTTCAGAAAACCTGTGCCTGTCATCAACGAGACTCAGAAGAATTTGGGCTGGTGACCTCTCAAAAACCCTAGCCCTGGTGTCAGTTCATTATTTATTCATTAATAGCATATTTATTCATCAATAGCATATCTGTAACCCTCAGAGCTTTTCTCTGCCAAAGCACTTACTACCCGTATTAGGTGGTCTCATTCTCCATGTTTGGAAATGGGACGTGATGTCATATTTCTATTCTTCAAAGTTCCTATCAGCATTGTTTTATTTTTTTTCAGAAATACCAGAAAACCTCTGCAATGAAACAGAAAATTGTATCCTAGAAATAAATAATCAACATATTGTTCATTCTCCTAAAAGCCCTACCAAAATTTCATTGCATATCTTCATTGGCTGGAACCCACATTCTCATATTTTAGATTTGTGCACAGTTCTGCAGGTGTGGCCATATAAGGCATCTGGGATCTCAATGTGAAGTCAAAATTCCAATCTCATCCTTTGAAGGCCTGGCCCAATTGAACCACAATCACCAGCAGCAGATCAGGCCTTTGTTTCCCTGTTCCTATGATAACCTTTGCCTGCCTAATCCAAGGACAGGTGTGAAGGTGAGAGTGAAGGGAGACAGTCTCTGTTCCAAGGAAGGGAGAGTCACTCCTGGTGCTAAGATCAACAGGTGTCCTTGAGTTAAATGCTTCTGTGGACTTGCCCATCTGTGACAGACACCAAGGAAGTGACCCCAGCTTTCTACCTTCCAGCTTGGAATCTATCCTGATCCTTTTCCTTGGGCCTCGACTTAACCCAAGTCCTGTTCAATGACTTCAGATTCTGTCACTAGATCTTCTGTCTGAAGTCCAGCCTGATTTCTTGGGAACTGGCCTGAACTCGCTCCTTTAATTTCGCTCATAGGGACCTCCAGCCTGGTGTTACATGCAAGAAAGTCCTGTCCTGTCCTCCAGTACTCACCCCCAGCTCTCACTCCTGACTCACCATGGTGATCACTGTGACTTACTGCAACCCAGGGCACGACACTGAACCGGAGATGGGATGCATGGTGATTGGGAAATTCAAAATTTTGGTTTTATTTTCTGATTAAAATTCCTATAATGCTAGGCATGGTGTAGTGTGTTTATAATACCAGTTATTTGGTAGGAAGAGGCAGGAGGATCTGAAGTTTGAAATCAGCCTGGGCAAAATAGTGAGACCTTATTCAAAAAGAAATCTGGACACTTGTATGTCTTATTGAGAAAAAGGATATGATTTAAATATAACTAAACATCAATTTGATTCATTTCATTTAATAAATGGTCTGAATGTCCATCCATTCAGCTATAAATATCTCAAGATTATTCTTATTTACAGAAGAATAGTACTCTACTATATAAAAAAACCACATCTTATCCATTCACCAGTTAATAGGTATTTGGCCTGTTTCCAAGATTTAGCTATTATATACTGTGCCACTATAAGCATGACTGTGTGCATATATATATTGGTGTGGTATTATGCTTTTAATTTTTTTAGGAAGATACCAAGAAGGGGACTATCTGGGTTGAATAGAACCTCTAGTCTTAGATTTTTGAGGAATCTTCAGATTGATTTCTACAATGATTGCACCATTCTATACTCCTATCAGTGAAGAAAGGTTCCTTTCCCCCCACCGCCCTGCCAGCATTTGTTGTTGCTTGATTTCTTGATAAAATCTATTCTTTCTGGGGTGAGACGGAACCTCAGCATTGCCTCATTGGCATTTCTCAAATGACCAGTGATGTTGAAGATTTTTTTCAAGTATATTTATTTGCCATTTCTACTTCTTTATTTGAGAAGTGTCTGTTTATTTCAGATGCCCATTTTTGGATTGGGTCTTTAAATTTGGAGGGGTCTGATTTTTGTAAGGTTTTTTATTTATTGTAGAGATTGGTCATTTGAGGATCAGCTGTCAAATTTTTTTTTTCTCATACTGTGGATTGTCTCTTCACTCTGTGGTTTCTCTTGCTGTGCAAAATCTTTCTGATAAGATAAAAGCCTAAAAGTGAAGAATGTATATTAATCCTAAAAATTTGAAAAATGTGAATACACATAAATTCAAAGAGAACTTACATAAATCTGTGAATATTTTATTCCATTTATCTCCCCATTTCTGGCTCCTTAACTACATTCCCCATCCTTTCTAGACTATTTTGGGCCCCTAAATATGCCAGGCTTTGTTTTGTCTCTATGACTTCATTCCTGCTATTTTTCAGGTTCTTGAATGCGATCGGAACTTAATGTTTGTTGGATAAATGCTTCACTCAGGCTCTCTAGCACACTGAATCTAAAACATATTGCATAAATAAATAAATAAATATTAATACTGTGCTGCTAGAGGAAACTAACACATTCTTAACTTTTGAAATCTGCTTATGAGAGAAGTTATCATCTTTCTCTCTAAAGAAAACTGGTCTTTTAAAATGTTGTGGAATATGAAATCTTGCTGATGCTATAAATTCATGAAATGCCCTGGATGTTGAAAATAAGAGACCTGGTTGGCTGTGGTCAAGAAGGGAAACTGGAGATGGACTTAATTGGCAACAGCTGTGCTTGATGATTTACTAAACTTGAGTCTTCTCGGTCATTTCTTTTCACAAATGAAGTACAAAATAGAGGTGTCCTATAAAAGAAAAAGGAATTTTCTAGGGAAAGAAGAGTTAAGTTTCCAGCTGTCACATACTAAATATCCTTTTTAAAAAAAGCTGCCTTATTAAAAAACTTTATATGCTGAATACAAACCAAACCAAAGTCTCATACAAATACCACTGAGTACTTGGTTTTGCTGGAGATTTATAGGGGGTAAAAATGAAGCAAAAACATAAATCCAAGCCTGATAGAAAATGCTGAACCCAGTGGCTATGAATGTATTCCCAAAATCTATTTTGGTCATGCAGAGTACCAGGAACAAAGTGTAGAAGGCTCTTAATTAGAGACTCATGTAAGTTATGGCCCCTACCCAAAAAAATCAAAGACCCATTTGATCCTGTTTTTTGATGAAGAAAAAACATACTCCTGGAGATTATGTATCTACAGTGTAGTTAATTAAGCAGGCTTGAGGCATGCATCCACAGTGCCTCCTGTCCCAAAGAACCCTAAACCAAGAATTAACTTTAAAATACCTGTCCTTGGTAAAGTTCAGTGCTTAGTAGAAACAAAAGCAGATATTCTCTGAAGAAATGCACTTTTAGCCCAGGCCTCAAAGAATTTCACCTGACAATATTTTCGAAAATAAGAGCTCAAATAAAAGCACAAATACAGAAGTAAAAAGCTACCATGCGCAGGAATTGAGATAAACAAGGGCAAGATTTGGAAAGTAAAAGACTACAGTCACTGAAACCATTAGATCTAGAATATAAAATAAGCCATGAGTAAAGAAATAGAAAGTTCTTCATAAAAGGAACAAAAAACATGACCAAGTGAACTTAAAAAAGAACCAAACAGGACATCTAGAAATAAATAATAAATAACTGAAATTAAAAACTCACCTGACAGGTTAAGTAGTAGATTGGATATATCTGGAAGAAGAACTAATTAAGCAGAAGTAAGAGTTGAAAAATCACACATGTTGCAGTACAGGGAAAAGATTAAAAGTATGAAGAGAGGGTAAGACATGAAGACCAAAATAAGAATCTTAATTTACATCTAATCAGAGGTCCAGAAAGAGAGAACAGAGAATCAGAGACACAATTTTCAAAGAGAAAGAGAATGGATATTTTTCCAGTATTTTTGAAAGACCTGAACCTTCAGATTTAGGAAGCTCAATGAATCTCAAGTAGGAAAAATGAAAAGAAAATGACAACAAGATACTTCATAGTGAAGCGGAAAATATGATGACCAAAAAAAAAAAGATAATAAACGACGTGGGGGAATAAATAGATTACCTGAGAAGGAATGACAATTAGACTAGCAGCTGACTTTCCAAAGTGTCAAAGAAAGTCAGAAAATGATGAAATTAAATTTTTAAAGTGCTGAGGAAAGGAAATATTAGATATAAATTGTATCTATAATATCTAGCAGGAATTGTATTAGAGACACTAATATAAAATAAAGTGAACATAATACCCATCATTAAGCCATCATGTCCATCAGGGAGATTACTAGATGCTGCAATAAAGTTTGAGAGGTCTGTCTGATTTATACCTTCAACAACCACAAGAAACATTCCGAATGGTCAATCAAAGAGACTTTTTGGGTAGACTGAATAAATCTGAGAAATAAGGCACAGACAGAGCTTTATCATCCAGAGGTCCAAGTTATTAAATATTGACAATTTTAGGGAGTGGAGCAGAGCAAGCATTTCTTGGGTCAGCACTTGGTGACCAGATACCAAGGCAGTAGACTGCCTAAGCTTGTCCTTTTCGGCAAGGATGGCACCTGTCTTCCTCACTCCTGATCAACACTTACATAGAAAGGAGTCAGAAATAAAGTGTAATGCTCCATGAACTTATCTAGAAATCAGCAAACCTAGAAGTTATTTTAAAATATTTTAGCTTTGATAGTTGGTATATTTGTTTAAGTTCAGGGTTCTCATATACTTTGAATTGCACATTGGTTGATGGGAGCTTTAGTGGGCATGGCTACCATATGTTTAATGTTTGTGGCATTATTTCTGAGATTGTCTGTGGCAATATTTCTGGGGAAATGTTTAAGGTCTGGGAAGGAAACTACCTTCTTTACTTGGTACCTTTCCTCGTGATGTATGTAGCGTGTATAGGATGGTGCCTGGCAAGCAGCACACGCACTAAAAATGTCAGTTCTCTTTCCTTGTGCCAAAAGGCTCAAGTCAGCAACAAGAACCAGGATGACTGGATACAAAATGTACTGTATTTCAAAGCCAAATGGTTGGAGAGTAGAGTTAGAGGAGAAGGGTTTCATTCAGGACACTCAAAGACGGATTCTGTTAGGAACTGAAAATTCAGCTAAGTATGGAAGAAATACTTCCTCAGTTTCCCCTTGAGATACCATCAGCTTTGGCCCTCACCAGCTCACATGAGAAAATTAACTATTGTTGGGCTCCTAAAGGATGTTACAGCTAAGTCAAATCTGGACTTGGATTTCAGAAGTTAGGTTGAGAAAGCTCTGTTGGTTTTATATTTATAATGTTTACTAGGTTTTTTCTTCCTCCTACTAGGCATATTTTACACAAGCCAAACAGAGAAGTAATTTTTCATATTTCCCTGGAGCTAAAAACACAAATTAAAAACAAACAAATTAAAAAAAAAATCTCAGGAAAGACTAGTGGGATTGTAGCAGCATAGACCAGAGCCTGGGAAGGGAAGAGGCGGGAATGACCAAGGATACTGGCCCTTTTCTATCCAGGCAGGTTTTTCTAGGCCTCACGGAAGTCAGTTACAGTCTTCCAGAGAAAGTTTCCATGGGCTGCTGTCAGAATCAGCATCTACCTAGGTTAGGAATATCCTAGTCAGTGCTATAGTCCTCATTTCTCTGACATGTGGTCCCTGGTTATAAGACAAATTTTTTCAGAGAATTGAAAATGTGATTCAATATTGGTCATGAGTGCTACTTCTATGTGTGAGAGGTCTGCAAAGCATAGTTTAGATTCATAACTTTTGAATTTCTACACTATTTTCAATGCCTTGAATGGACAATAGTTAAAATAGCTGAAACAAGAACAAGTTTATTAAATCTGAAACACACAGTCAGAGCACGACTGGGCCTTCAAGGAGCCATCTTTTCTCCGTATAAAATGGATTGTACCTATTTTGATAGACAGTGAACCTTCTTTAGGATTTTAGAGAATAGATCAGTGAAAGGCTTAACTAGTCATAGCTTTCTTTTTTTCACCCTTGCTAGTATTAGACACAGGCACATTTTTAGATTTGCCAGTATTTTCTTTCTGAATTGGTAATGATGTTCTTTGTGTTGGTGTTGGGGCTAGGGAAGTGAAGTGAGCTATGTATTGCAAAGGAAAATAAAGAATTGAATAGAAGGTAGAGTGCAGGAAATGAGAAGGTGGGTATAGTGATGGGGCCTCTTCACTTTACTTCCAGGTGTCCTTAAAGCCATTGCAGTGAGGCACATCTGAGTTATCCAAGCCCCACAACTGGGCCTGTTCTAGAGTTCCTTGGGGCTGATTCAGACGGGGTTACTATTTTTACATTTGGCTGCTCAGATTTCTGGGCCTCTTTTCAAACTTTTGGGAGTTTTCTTATCCACTTTAAAGAATTAAACAGTATCACCAAGAGTCTGTAAGTCTGTTGTTCTTTCAGGTACTTGAGTAACCAGTGGGCAAATCAGTATTTGTTCTTAAGCGAGAAGTTCTCAATAACATGTCCCACCCTTCCTGCTCATTTGTAAGTTAAGATTCCTCCTTCTTTGGTATGCGACCCTCCCTTCTAGATAATTTTTGAGAGAAAACAGTGTATTATATCAGAAACTGCCTCTGTGGCCTCACTGTATCCAGTGCATGTCTCTGTCATGTCATTTGTCACTTTGCATAGAAACGATCTGTTAACACATTTGTATCTCCTTTAACCTCCTCTAAGTTTTTCAGAACAGGGACCATATCATTTTATTTTTGTGTAAGAAGATATTAAATTTAAAGTGATAACCATGGTTCCAAGTTATAATAGATGATACATGCTGAAATGAGCCTTATGAAAGTTTAAAAAAGGAATCTTTGACAATCATTTCCATAATTCTTAGTCACCTCACTCAGACAAAAGATGCAAAAAGGGCTGAGAGTAGGAAGAGATTTTTGAAGATATTTCTTTGAAGAAAAAATATTCTATGCCATAAGAATATCCTCTCCCTCTCCAGTACACAAAGAGTTTAACTTGAGGAACTCATATGCTCCCTGCTAGGGTGAGCTGGGAGACATCATCAATTAAAATGAAAATCATACTTGAGAACGGCAATATAGTCCAGAACACAACACACAGTGTACATGCATGTGCACACACACACACACACACACAGAGAGAGAGAGAGACAGAGAGAGAGAGAGAGAGAGAGAGAGAAAGAAAGAGACAGAGACAGAGACAGGCAGGAAGGAAACACAGAGACCTGCACTGGAAAGTCACTGTCCTTCTACTGAGGCAGGGAACATATGTTTTCTCCAAAAGGTCAAATATCCTCACCAATAGGAACACTTGGGAGAGGAGATTTGAAGTGAGTCATGTGTGAAGTGGAATTTCAGGGCACAAGGGTCTAAGATGATATTAGGCAGTTGAAGGGAAAACCAAATTTTCATGAGAGGCTTCAGAAATTTCATCATGCGTTTCCCTACTAAATGTACTTTAGAAGGTCAGAGGGAGATAAAAAATAGTTTTTCTTTGATTATATCTACTTGTTATGCTGTATCAATATATCAATTGCATTCACTTCTCGAAATGTCAGATATAGTATCTAAGTCATTCTAGGCATTTGATAATGCTGAACTGAGTTGACTTGATTTTGGAATACACTCATCAACTAACTCTTCCAAAATATGTCAGTGACATAGCCCAACTCAAAAACAGTCCATATTTTTTATCTCAAGGTTGTGTCTCTTTAAATTACATTTTTGATCAGGCTTTATGTGAATGATTAAAATTAGCAACTAAAGGTAAATACACATTTGGAAATTACCTCTTGGACTGGGGGTGTAGCTCAGTAATAGAGGACTTGACTAGCATATGTGAGATTCTGGTTGAATCTCAACTACAGTAAAAGGAAAGAAGGAAGAAAAGAAGGAAGAAAGGGAGGAAAAATCATTTCTTACATAAATAGAAAATAATTTTTTGGCCCAGAGACATGGTCCTATTTTAACTCATAAACCTCAAATGTCTTGTGTTGCAGGTTTTGGCAATGTCACAGTAAAGGAAATATTAGTCAAGTGAAAAATATTAAAAAGAGGCTGGAGGAGAGCCTGATGCCAGACTTTTCTCATGAGTTGGTGTCGCTTGTGGATTGTGGGGGAAGAGAGCATGGAGTCACCAACAAGCAAGCCCTCCCTGCAAATCGGCACTATGAACAGGCCACTGAGGGGAGAGCCAGATGCCAGCCTTTTCCAGTGAGTCAGCACCATTCAGGGACTGTGGGGAAAGAGAACCAAGAAGCAATCCCTCCCTGTGAATCAGTTGCTGGAGGAAGGGCCAGTTGCCAGCTCCTTCTGGTGCATGGGCTGGAAAAAAGAGAAAAGCCAACCCTCCCCAACTCCTGTAAATGCCCATCTTGTCTGGAGAAACACAGGCTGTGATGATAGCTATTGAGGTGGAAAACAATTTAATACTTGTAGTGTTGAGTGTTTCACTCACTTTGCAGGTCTAAAGCCAGTGGTCTGATATGTATTCAGAGGATGGCAATACACACATTTATGGGGGAATCTCCTTCTGAAGGTGGTGGCTGTTGCTGATCCCCTATTGTCTTGTTTTGGGGTCCTGTACTGTTTTCATTGTTTTGTTGGGTTGGGTTTTGTTCTGTTTGATTTTATTGTATCCAATAGCATGGGCAGCTATTTCAAAGACTACAAGATGTATTATGGTAGCCATTTTGGATTTACTCTTATCTTGCTTTGAAGTCCTTTATTGCATTAATGTTTTTGTTTCTATTGGTTCTATTCTTTTCTGTTTTGTTTGATTTTTACTATATCTGAAGCTATCTGCAGTTATTTTGAAGACAGCAAGAGGCATTATGGTGACCATTGTTGATTTCGTATTGCTTTGAAGTCCTGTGTTACTTACACTGGTTTGTTTTGATTGGCTTTCATCTGTTTGATTTTGCTTTGCTTTATTCTCTTTAAAACAAAAATAAAAAATAAAAAAAGATAGACAGATGACCTCTATTGTACTAGCTCTAAGGTCTTAAATATCTTTTTCCACTTCACAATAACTTTCATTGTTAGCTTGATAATAAAGCAAAACTCTGTAAGAAGAAATGTATTCCTTTGCATTCCTGCTAAAACATCGAGCGTACCTTATCTTGTTAGTTATTGATATATGAGTGAATATTAATTTACTGAGAACAGTGTTGAATGCTAAGTTAAGAGGACAAAGGCTAAGGGGAATGGCATCAGCAAGATGGTAGCATAGGAAGTATCCCCTCATAGTTTTCCCCAGTAATAATTTGACAGCCATTGATGGACAAAAGTACCTTTATGGAAGCTTTGGGTTCAAGCAAGATATGACAAAACTTTAGTAAAAGCCAAAAATGAAGAGGGTCATTTTTTGAAGCAGGTTGCAGGCTCTCTGACCCTGATCCCCTCACAGATCCAGAAAAAGCTTCATCCTCCCTGGATTCAGCCACATCCCTACTTGACCTTGGTCCTACCACCAGCTTCACTTGATGCTGTGAAGTTCTCAATAACATACCACATTCTTTCTGCTCACTTGTAAACTACACAAACTCCTCATTCTCAGGGTGTGACCATCGCTCTAAATAATCTTTGAGGGAAATCAATGGTAATGTGTATCAGAGACGCCTGGGCCAGTCTTTCACACTAGTGATGCAGGTAAGAACTCTTGGGATCTTGGTCCCTACTGTAGATATTAAATCAGCCTGTCACAGAGAGACATATTTAATACATCCATTGCAACACACAACAGATTACCAAATTATAAAATAATCACATTAATATATGAAATATGGATAAATAACATCATTGACATTAATATTTAAAATAATACTGCAAATTATAATTATTTGTAAGTATCCAAGTGAGTGCCTTTGGATGAGCAGTAAATGCCTATATAAACAGATGAATTTGAGATTTATTGCCAAACGACCAGTCCAGAGTACAGACACAATCCATGAATAATGTACACACTTGATAATGAATGGGTGTGGTTGAGTCTAATATGGATCTTCATAATTCAATACCTCATGTGTTGTAACAGACAAACATAATGTACTCGTACAAAATGAAATGTTTTCTGAATTTTGGTGCCTGCAGTTTTTCATCACTTCTGTGTAACCCATCATTCTTAATGGTCATCATTTTTGCATCTTTTGGAGCAAATTCAACAAAGGCCCCAGTCTTATTTTCAGGGAAATATGGTATATATAGCAAAACAGGAGTTTAGAAATGAAGGATAACATTCTCGGACAAGCAAAAGATATGAGAGTTCATCAGCACTAGACTTGCTTGATAAGATATGGGGATTTATCTCAGCAGCATAAGCACCTGCCTTGCAAGTGCACTGTTGTGAGTTCGATCCCTGGTACCAATTAAAAAAAAAAAGTGGAAAAAAAAAGATATGCCAAAGACCATCCTTCAAAACTTAAATGAGAGGATACTAAGTAATAATGTGAAAGCATATGAAAGCACAAAATTCACTGGTAAAAAAATCAATGTACAGTCAAATTGAGAATGCTCTAATACTGTTACATGGTATATAAATCACTTTGGATTCTTGTATAAAAGCTGAGACTAAAATATTAAAAATAGCTACGTGATACACAATACAAAAAGATGTAAAGTATGACATAAACATTATAAAGCATGAGGGAGAATAAAATGTAGAATTTTGGTATGCAATTGAAGGTATGTAAGCTGCATATTTGCCTCAAAGGAAAACTTTACTAAGCATTAGGTACACATAAGAAGAAGCAAAAGGAATTAAAGTATAACATAAGCATACAAAAAATCAAATCAAAAAGAAAGAAAAACAGAAAGCAACAAAGGTACTAAGAATTAGTCAGAGACCAATTAACAAAATTTTAAAAGTGGGTTATTATCTATTAACAATTAATTTAAATATAAATGGATTACATTTTATAAATCAAAAGGCAGCATGGCCAAATAAATTAAAAAACAAGATCAACCAATATGCTGCCTATAAGAGATTCATTTTGATTTTAAGATCATGGAAAGGCTGAAAGTGAAAGGATGGTAAAAGATATTTTGTACAAATGTTAATTTAAAAGAAAGCATGGATGGTTATATCAGACAAAATAGGTGTTCAGTAAAAATCTGCTATGTGAGACAAATGAGGTCAGTATATAATGACAAAAAGAATGTAATACTTGTAAATATACACTCGTCAACACTAGAGTAATTAAATATACTGTATAAAGCAAATACTAACAGAAGGGGAGGGATTAAAGGCGATAATATATACTAATATAATATAGAAGGAAACTTTAATAGGTTTGAATGACTAGGTTACCCAGAAAGAAAAATCAATGAAGAAACAATATATTCGAATAAAACTACAGATCAAATGGATCTAACAGACACATACAGAACACTCCAAGAGCAGCAGAATACATATTCTTACCAAATGCACACAAAACATTTTCCAGGATAGATCATGTATTTTACCACAAAGAGTTCAACCAATCTAAGGAGCATGAAATAATATCAAGCATCTTTCCCAACCAAAACAGTGTGAAACTGAAAATCAATAATAGGAGAAAATTGGAAAATTAAATGCAAGTTAAAAAACATAGTCCTCTACAACAAATGTGTCAAAGAAGAAATTAGAAATAAAATTTAAAAATTATCTTGAGGATGCAGTTTAGTGGTAAAGTGTGGGTTTAGTATGTCTAATACTGAGGTTTCAATACACAGTACCCCACCTCAAAAGTACACAGACACTAATAAAAAAAAAATAGAATATACCAAAACTTACACAATGAAGCGATTTTTTTTAAAGGTAAGGTCTCACTAAGTAATTAATGCTGGCTTTGAACTCATTATGTAGCCCAGAATGGCCTTTAACTCATGGAAATCTTCCCACCTCAGTCTCCTGAGTGCTGGAATTACAGGTGTGCATCACCATCCCTGGCAGCAAAGCAGTTACTAACAGGGAAAGTTTGCAACAATAAATGTCTACATAAAAAAACCTCTCAAATAAACCTAAATTTGCACTTTAAGGAAATAGATAAAAGAAAAATGAATGAAGTCCATAGTCAGCAGTAAGATAGAAAAATAAATATTACAATAGAAATAAAGTTATACAAGTCAATAGCAAAAACAAAAACAATCTAATTTTTAATATTGGCCAAGAACTGAATAGACATTTTTCTGAAAATATATAAATGATCAACAGGTATCACAAGGCACTCAACATCACTAATCACTGAGAATGTACAAATCTAAATCACAGCGAGATACCGCTCCTTGCTTGTTATGCCCATTACCAAAGAGATAGGAAATAACTAATATTGGCAAGGTGTGGAAAAAAGTTATTCTGTACTTTGGCATGACCATTATGGAAAACAGTAAGTTTCCTCAAAAAAAATTGTAAATGGAATTCACATATGATCCAGTAATCACACTTCTGGATCTATATTCAAAGAAAATGTAATCAATAAGATTAAAGAGATACACGCACATCCATGTTCATTGCAACATTATTCACAAGAACCAAGATATGGAAACAATCTAAATTTTCATTCTCAGTTCAACGGATAAAGAGAATGTGGCACATATATACAATAAAGTATTATTTACCCTCAAAAAAGAAGGCAATTTTGCAATTTGTGGCAACATAAATGAACATGGCAGGATTTATTTTGGGTGAAGTAGTACAGGCACAGAAATATAAATATTATACAATTTTGCTGATATAAGGAATCCAAAAATGGTGAAATCATAGAAGTAGAGAAGAGAATAGTAGTTGTCAGGGGCTAGGGTTGGAGGGAATGTGTGAATTGTAAGAGGAATGTTTTGGGAATCTAATGAACATCATAGAGACTATAGTTAATAAATTGTACTGTATAATTGAATTTTGCTGAGAGGGTATATTATAAATGTTCTCATGGCACATACACAAACACGTACAGTTCTGTGAGGCAAAGAATATGTTAACTCGATTGTGGTAATCATTTCAAAATGAATATATAAATTAATCATGTAAACCTTATATACAGAGAATTTTTATTTGTCAAGTAGATTTGCATAAAGCTGTGAGAAGGGCAAAAGGAAGCTAAGACATAAGATGGAAAAACCTCAAATATTGAAACAAGCGTAGTGCGTGTGAAGGTACACACTGTAATCCCAGCACTTGGAAGCTGGGACAGGGGGATCACCATGTGTTTGAAGCCAGGCTGGGCTACATAGTGAGCGCAGGGCCCGGCTGAAGTTCACAGAGAGATCCTGTCTCAAAAAACCCAACCCCCCCCCAAAAAAAATTAAAAAATTTGAAAGAATATTGAATACAGAATTTGTTGTTTTCTTTTTCAACAGTTGGTGGGTTTAGTGTAGTTAGGTATAAATTACTACTTTGGGGAATCTAAGTGGTCTTGTGAAGTCTAAATGGCGGAAGTATGAGTTGTCCACTTGTAGAAGGCTTAAACTACAGAGAGCCAACAGTGGTTCAGTAATTCTACCCCTTGGAATTTATCCTAAAGAAACAAGAGGCTGCATTTCTATGTAAATTGTGCTGACTAAAATTAATGTAATAGTGATGGTAAATAACTAGAGATACATAAATATTCAACAATAAGAAACCAAGTGAATTAAAGTTCATCATTAGTAACGATACTATGCAGTTGTAAAAGTCTTATCATAAAATATTTATTTATGTGATAAATATTCATACAACCAGTGAGTGGAAAGTACTTTCTAGAATAATATGTATGCTATAAAACTATTATGGATATGAATATGCACACAGATGAAGGAGAGATTAGAAGAACATGTTAATAGTGATGATCCAACATTAGACTTGATACAGATTGTTACGGGCTTGTTAGTTTTGTTTTGTTTGCAGTTTTCTGTGTTTTCCAATTTTTCCACAGTAATCCAGTATTACTCTGGTGAAACAAAAAAGGGAAAACATTTTAAAATAGAAATACTGCTTTCTCCCTGCCCCCCTTTCTGTGCTGGGAATCTAACCTAGTACCCCCACACAAGCTAGAAAATTTAGAAAAGTGTTCTACCACTGAACTGTATCCCAAGCCCCTGAGGATATAGATAAAATTCTTTACATTAGACCTCTCTTAGATGATCAATGTTTGGCATCTCTCAATCTGATGCTCCCGTGAAGCTGTAAAAAGTTGCCTAGGTCACTGATATGTATATATCATGTATATATGTATGTATATCATGTATATATGTATATATATATCATGATATATATGTATATATATATCATCATATATATATATGTATATATGTATATATATATACCAGGAATCAAATTCAGGTCCTTGTGTTTGTTGATTTACATTTGTTTCAAAGTTTTACATTTATTCTATAGTTTGAACACAGAAGTTTTGGAACCAGAAAATTTTTTTCTGGTTCAAGAGCCAAGATCTTGAAGCTTTGAATATCAGTCTTTCTCATACCAAGAGTATTTTTCCCTAATACTTGAAACTATTATTTCTCAGACTTTCAAAATAAAGCTAGTGAAATACAGCATTTCAGGTTTGGAGTTTGAGTTTCCTGGGAAGTCAGTTTCCCAACCATTGACAAAGTGTTGCAACCCAGCCTGTGGACCTAAGATGATGTTTTTCATAAAAACCATGTTGCCAAGAGCCCAAGGACTCAACTTCCCCAGCAGCTCCAAACAAATCTTATTATTGAAAATAAAATAACCCTTTTTGATAAACAAGAAAAGAATATAGGTCTTGGAGGCAGTTAGGCTTAGAGACTGTGTTTTCCTATTACCTTTGATCTGCTGCATTAAACAGTTGTGATCATGAGGAATAGCAAAATTGCTGATCCTTGGGAGAAGATGGTCAGTAAGGACTGTGATCCTAGTAGAGTCCTGCCATAAACCTGAAACCTCAACCTCATTTCTTTGCTCATTTGAAAACGATTTTCTTTTTTTTTTTTTTTTTGGTACTGGGGCTCAAACTCATGATCTTGCGCTTGCCAGGCAGGTGCTTAAGCCACTGAGCTAAATCCCTGGCCCTTGAAAATGATTTTCAAAGATGATTTAATTTCATTTTACCTGCTGGTTTTGCATATCATTTAATCATCCTCCCAAATGTCCTCTTTTACTTTCTCATAGTAAACCTTAATTGACTCAGTTGCAAAATAGAGAAGATAAAACCTGCTGTACTCTATTGGTGATAAGATTAAATTTGGCTCTTGCTAATCTTCCTCCTTCTGGTCCCTGCACTGCTTCCCTTTTCCTCCTTCCATTCCCCACCCCATCTCATAGGCTTTTGCCTTTGCTGGAATCTTCTTTCCATCTCTTTCTTTGGTTAATTCTCACTCAGATGAGAAGGCATCTTCTCAAGAAAAGCCCATCTAACCATCCCACTGCCATCACCACCATTAAGACTGGATTAGAAGTAATTCCAAGGCGTTTGGAAACTGGCTTACCAGACTCTGTTCTAAGTGTGTGTTTGTCTGTCTGTATCTCCTAGTCTGTACTCTAAATGTAACTTTAATCCTCAACATCTAAAAACAAAACAAAATGAAGCAAAACAAAACAACCAAAATGAAACAAAAGTAAAACCAAACCAAGGAAACAAATAAGCAAACTATGGGATAAGCAAAGCAACAAAAGACCCCTGAGATTGCCCAAGCTTTCCTAACTCCCCAAATGTCAGGAATAATTCAACATCTTCTAGTAAGAATTCTCAATGTTAATGGCCTCAACTTCCTTATTAAAAGACTCAGATTGGCATGCTGTACTGCATTAAAAAAAACCTGCCGCCGCCCTGGTAAGTGACTGTGGTCTGGCAAGCCACGGCCACCCCAGGGCGGGGAAACAAGAAGCAACAGCGTTTCCTGAGATCCGCGCCATGTTGGAACTTAGGGTGCTGAGCTAACCAGTAACCAGCCTGCTGCCTACTGGCACGCGGGCTTAGAATCAAACATACCATACACACACACACACACACACACACACCCCGCTAACAATTGGGATCCAGGGATCTGGGTATCTCTTGGAAGGTGACCATATGTGGTACAGCAAGCAGGAGTAGTTTCCTTCTACTATCTCTGAAGGCAGATATTTTTATTGCTGTTTTGCTTTGTCCTGATTAACAGTGTTGCTCTATTCTATATTCTGTTTTGATGTGTTCTATAATGTTGTGTATCTCTTTTGATTTTGCTGTACCTAATAGAAGAACAACTATTGTGAAGATAATGAGATATACAATGGTGCCTATTATTGTTGTCCTGGTGACCTGCTGTGATGTTCTCTGCCAATTTCACTATACTGTCTCAATTGGCTTTATTCCATCTTGTTTTGTTGTATATTACCACCTCCAAGTTAATGAAAATTAAATAAAAATAAAACAATAGAACATGAGAAAACAAGGTAACAAAATACCTCCAAAAACTCCCAACTCCATCAAAGCTGATCCATGTGACATGGATGACGAGAAACTCAAAAACAAAACAACAGTATTATATAAGGTGATTAAAAAGGAAACAACAATAACAAAACCGATCAATAAGGCATTGGGAAAGCTGAAACATATAAATAAATAGATAATGTATTTAAAAAGCAAAAGGAGGAAAAGAAAATGCGCTAAAGGATATAACAGTATAAACATACTGCGTGTATGTTTATGTGTGTGGGATTGATAACCATATTACCAAGTTTTTGTTGGATCACTGAACAGAACTGTTTGCAGCCTCACTGTTTGTTTACTTTGTATGCCTTAATTTTGTAACATGAACAACTATTTCTAAGAAGGCAATATGTAATTTATCAAGTAGTGATTTCTTACTGGGGTTTTTTTTTTGAAATTCTGTATTATTTCTACCCTTTTTTCTGTTTTGGTTTTTTTTTCTCTCTCTTTAAATAAAATTTAAAAAAAACTCACCTAATCCAAAAAAGATATTTATAGACTAAAAGTCAAAGAATAGAAAACAACTTTTTATGTAACACAACCGCAAAAGCAAGCAGAATATCAGTTTTACTCTCAAAGTATACTCCAAGCTAAAATTGAACAGAAGAGGCAAAGAAAATCACAACATACTAGCTCTATTAAAACAATCCAACAAGACGACTTAGTGTTAAAACTATGGTTGAGTTTGGATTGTTCCGTTTTTCAGAATTTGTTTAAGTGCTATATTGTGTCATAGTAAAAAAAAATGATGACAACTAAACAGCAGTTACTCTTGAGAAAATCCCAATGTATCTGTACACTGTTCCTTCTAGATTCAAGAATGGTGTCAAGGGAAACAAAACTTCCAGCCAAGACTTTGATAAGTTATGTCCCTCTGGTCTCTTTATTGAGCTGGGTAGAGTTAAAGACCTAAGAGTAAAATAGTGCCCCTTGATCCCCTGTTTCTCCTCACTTAGAAGTCCATCTGCATAGATTTCAAAACCTACAGTTGGATGGTACACAGGAGGGAAGCAGCTACCACCAGGCCAAGTGTAGAGATGCAAAGGCTGACTCCAAAAGCTGGCACAGGTGTCACAAGGCAAAGGGTTGTAAAACAGTATCATGGAAGCCAAGAGAAGAAAAAGTGTTGAGAAAGAGGCAATAGAAACATTTGTGTTGAATGTTGTAAAGTCAAGTAAGTAAACAGAGAATAGAGAAGTAAACACTGGATTTGGCAGTGGAAGTAGAAGTGCTTAGGGACATGGATAGATGAATATCTTACTTTAGTGGGGACAAAATCCAAAATGCAGGGAGAGGTAGAGATGAGATAATAATAGAATAAGTGGCTTACAGTAGGTGCCTGTTAAATGCTTTTTTATGTCTTAATTTACATAATTTTCACAATAATCTTATGATATGGATCCTAATGTTGTCTCCATTTTAGGGATGAAGAACCAAGACACAAAAAGGATAAATAGCTTGCTCAAAGTCATACAGCTAGAAAGTAGCAGAGCTTGAATCAGACAGACTCAGGAAGTAGCTCCACTCTGTGCTTGAAATTGCCACATTGACGCCCCTACAAAACTGAGAAACCAGTAAGATCAATCACTGCAAACAGCTCTTGGAATAAGTTTGCTGAGAAGGGGCAGAGGGAGATAGGGTGGGTAGCTGGAGTGATCATGAACCTGAGAGATAGGTTTTTTCTTTTAAATGTAGAAAATACTGATACATGCATTGCACGGTGCCTGGGACAGTAGAAATGGAGAAGGGAGACTGATGATGCCAGCTTGGAGGAGGTATATGTGAGCCAGGAGTTGATTTCAGGCCAGGGCACAGAGGGGTTGACCTTTGGTAGGAATTGGGCAAATCCTCCAGACTCAGAAGAGAGGTAGAGAAAAAGATCACCAAGGAGCCCTTGGGCAGGTGGGAAACAAAAAGATGAAGGAATACCTGGAAACTGGGCTTTATTTTTTCTGAGAAGGATGGAACAAGGTAAATAATTAAGATGGGAGTGGGAGAAAGGGTGGGTGTTTATAAGATTGAAGGGAGAAAAGAGGTGTGAAATGGCCATTCTGGGAGTGGACAGTGAAAAGAAAACACAATAAGGAGGGAAGCTAGATAGGTAACAGGCAATTCAATATGCCTAAATATTGTGAATGCTATCTCTGTTTGTCAAATCTTTCATGGTTTTTATTCCATGAAATTTTTCATTCTAGATCTTCAGAAAAAGAAAGTGGGTAAATTGTCTGCCGTTTCTCCCATTATTGCTGTGCTGGTAGCAGTAGGAATGCACCTGGAAGTGATGAAATAGTAAATCTGAAGTAGTCCAGGCAGATGGTTTGGGATTATAGAAAGGTGATATAAAGAGAAATATAACCTGGGTTTGACGCCTGTAGAAATGTCGTGTTTTTTCCTCTGTTTTCATAAAGACCTATCCACTTCTCATTAAAACATTACTTAGAGGAAATGGAGTGATAAATACTGCCAGATGAGTTTTATATGCATCTGAACTCAATCTCTGTACTTTTCCTGGGGTACCTAGGGGTCCAGAAAGACTGCTAATACAGTGTTGCTTGAACTTGAGTGGCATTGCAGCCACATGGATGGTCTGTTGAACCACATATTGCAGGATATACCCCTAGAGTTTTCAATTTAGTGGGTCTGGAGAGAGTGTCAGAACTTACACTTCTAACAGTTCCAGGGTGGTGCTGATGCTGCTAGACAGGAGACCATGCTTTAAGGTGAGTGTTTGGGCAGGTGCGGTCTTTGAGTTCACCTAGTTCACCATGTCAGGGGCAGAAGATTCCTCTCATATCTCATAGGACAGAGATTAGAAAGAAGCATCTCAGATCCGCTGAATCCCAAAACACGGTAAGGACATAAAGGTTCTTGTTTGCCTTATTACTCCCCTACCTCCCTCCAAGTCACTTTGTTGTTCTCTAAAAATATTGGGAGGGAATAATTCAATAAGAGTAACTAACCCAAAATGCTCACATGTGCACAGTGCTGCACTGAGGTTTTCACATAGACGAATTCAGTTAGTCTTCATAATGACTCCAGTGGCTAAGTACTATTATTAATATCCAAAATTTACTGAGGGAGAAATAGGCAGAGTTGTTAAGTAACTTATTGAGGTCACAAAGCCAGGAAGTAGAAAGATGAACTACAAACACCGATAGGACTAGTTCTAATATTCACATTATTTTTATTTCTTCATGTGGCAAGGTAAAAGGATGAAGCTTTAGTCTCTCAGATTTGAGGATCCTTGATGTTTGGGTAACATGTTCGGTTGGAATCCAACACAGCTTTTGGCCAAGGTTACTAAAAATGTATGATTATTTTAAAAGCCCCACTGTGCCATTTTTAATTGTATTACCCTTCAGCAAGCTACATGCTTTATTTTGATTATCTCATTGATAAAATGAGGGGAAGGACTGTCTTTCTTAATATTCTACCTCTGAAAGTGTATAATTCTTACTGAAGTTAGTCATTCCTTTCTGATGCATTCACTAATGTATAACAGCTCTCTGAAACAGCTCAGACCAGCCACCCACAGGCTCCAGCCTGCGCTGGGGATGGCTCCCTCATCAGCTAACTAAGAATTCTTTGGCTGTGGTGCTTACTGGTCACTGAAGAAGAGATTTTTTTTTTTTGCCAGTGATGAGTTATGTTCTACTTTAAATGGCAAAAGATGAAGCAGAGCTTCTTAGAAAGACTCTTTAAAAAATATAAGTATAGATGACTAGGTAGGAACTTCTTGTTTCCTGTTAGTGACTGGCTGACAGACATTGAGCAAATTATTTAGCCTCAACATTTGCACCTATGAAATGGAGACAATTAGAAGTGTGAGGCAGCTTAGCTAAAACAACCACTACTGAGTATTTGGTCATAGCTACATAGCTCACCTGCACCCTGAAAGCTTTTGATTTTGCTTTTTGCAGTGCCTCATGAGAAGGTCTACATACCTAGCTATGCACAAAAGGAACTCGAAAGTTCACCTCACCACCGTGATGCTCTTAAAACCACCCTTTAATTGTCTATGCTGGCGGAGGGAGACATTTAAGGAAGAGTTTCAGCCATGCCATCCTCAGACCTAGAGCATGATTAAGTCTCAGATTCCTAGAAAAAAAGGTGGGATGGACCTAATTTTTTTTTTCAAAACAAGAGTCTGGAGAGTTCTATGAAAACTTTCCAGAATTTAACTTGTTAGAGTTAACTGTCTTTAGAAGACCCCAGTGGCAAATAATGTACTATATGCTTACTAGGACATGTTAGAACAAAAGAGCCAGTGGGATCCTGGAACTGACGTTAAATTTTTGTAGCAGTTATCATAGGAGGGCCTGCAAATAATGATAAGAGCAAGAGCTAACATTGGTAGAGCTTTTTAGGATTGGCAGGCTCATAATTATAAAAGCTAGTGGTTACGTACTATTATCTGCTTCATTTTATAGATAAGGAAATTGAAGCTCATTAAGCATTCATGATGATGCAAGGATATGAACTGAGGCAGTCTAATCCCAGAGTCCAGATGAGTAGCAGCAGAACTACCATTGTTTCTGCAGCAATGACCAAGACCAAAGCCTAATGCTAGAGAGAAACAGATAGGCACCACTAATAGATGTTCATAAATGAGTCTGATTGTGCGGCATGTAGGAAGACTTCAAGTGGAAGTGCCATTTGCACTGAATGTTGCAGCAGGTTAAGATGAGGAAGGATATCATATTTAAAAGATAATATACTTCAGGGGAGACAGGAGCAAAGGTGCTACCAATTGAAATATTCTATGCAGTGCACAATTTGTTTCATTCTCCGAATTAATGTCATGTTCATTGGTTAAGCTCTAAATGCCCTGAAGTCTCAGATTCTAGAGGCTCAGAGAGACAGCTGGTTAGACCCAACTTTTATCTAAATGAGCTGGAAGTGCCAACATGACCTGTGTCAAGAGCTCTCCAAGCCAGGCCCTGATAAGCTTTCCTTACCATTGAAGTCTGGAATATTTGACCCAGGAACAAACTTGAAAACTTGGGAAAAATGGGAGTCAAAGATTACAGAGGAAAGTTTCTGAGATTCCTTCGTTCAAGCCTTTCTTATTTTCTATTTTGTCTACCTTCAAGTAAAAAGATGCTTGCTTCTTTCTCTTGACAGGTGTTTATCAGTCCCCAAGATGGCAGCTTCTACCCTCAAACCTTGGGCAAGCAAGTGTTCCTATTGCATCTTTCCTATTGCATCTTGTACCTATTATCTTACTTTTAAATGTGTGTTGGAAATGTCTATTTGGGAATCTATCACACAAAATGCATACTTCATTAATATTGTTGATTGGAATTCAATACCTTCAGATCAGGGAATGTGACTTTAATACCATTGGACTCCAAGCAGCATTCAACAAATGTTCCTTGAATGAATGCTGTTGCTATTGATAGCCATGGTGAGGAGAGGGGTGGAGAGTCCTCTATTACACAGCTCCTGAGTGTGCCAGGAGGGTGGGCATGGTAAGAATTGAATATCCTGAGCAACATTCTGTAATATATGAAGGTATCAAGCTCTTTAGTAATTGTTAAAGGAATAATACACTGGTTCTGCAAAAGATGGCAGGCTCTTACACTATCACCATCACGGCAGCCTTGGGCATCCCCCCAAGGAGGTACTATTATGAGTTAATAAAATTATGGCAAAGGGAGAAAGTTTGTTAAGGTCAAGAGAAGACACTGAATTCCCCCAAGTGGGCTCCATCTGTATCCCTAAGACAAGCTGGACAACACTGCTTACCACTGAAGCTGACTATTTTCCCGGCTTCCTGGTGACTGCTTTGCACAAAGGATCTGCTGCCCTTGCAGCTCATTCCTGCTTTTGCAACTAAAGCATGAATAGCTAATCAGGCCACAGGGGCCAACAAGAGGAGCCTCTGTTGACTCCAGTGGGTCTCTAAAGGGTGGGAGATTCACATTTTGTACAACCGCCTCTTGCTAATCCTCCCACAAAACCAGTCAGGCTGGTTGTAATGTATTATTAGAAAGCCCACATGCCTGTCCTTGAAACAACGAGTCACTTGTTGCCTGTTTCCCATCCGTGGGACACAGCTGGCGGGATTGGGGGAAAGGGAGCTGGGGCAGCAGGAGCAGAGGCAAGGGTAGCACAGTGCAGAGCGCTTGGGCCTTGAGTGTCAAGTATGCCGGGTATAAAGCCCCTTACACAGGGGCTGAGGCCCTAAGCAAATGATGTGCTTACTTGGGGTGATTGTGAAAATGCACAAGGGTTTAGAAGTGAGATTTAAAAGACACACTACTATAAAGCGCCTACTATAAGCTGGCAAAATGTTAACACTTCAGATGCAGGTGCTTCTTAGGGGGATCCTGCAGGCTAGGAGAACCTGGATGAAAGCCTACCACTACCTGCTGCTCTTCCAGGAACTTGAGAGAGTGCAGCATTCTTGCCAGGCTCAGGGAGAGGAGTGCTGTGCAGGCAGCCCTGCTGATCCCTCCACACTGTCACTACAGGACAGGCAGTTTCAGCTGAGCGAGGAAGCTGAAATACTGCTTCAAGGAAAAGAATTTCCCATTGTTTTGTCAATCTCTTTGTGAACTTTTCACTGCTAATCCAGATTCTTGTCCTTTCTTTTCTTTTTTTCTTCCCTTCATTTTCTTTCCTTTTCTTCTCATTGAACTAGACATTAGAAATTATTAGAAGGATTGGTCCTTCAAACAATTCTCGGAACCAGTAAATATGTCTTCCCAACACTGTAATGAATTCTGCCTGACATTAAATCACTGACTCATTTATTTTCCATCTCTTCCTTTCCGGAAAGGTAAATGATATCCTAAAGGGGAAAGGCAACTAGAATATAACTGAGGGGAGCAAAAAGGAGGGGAAGGACTTGCTTCTTTCATTTCTGGAAAGTTAAGCAGTAGCAGCAGCCGCAGCAACAGCAGCTGCCAGGGTCTCTGCTCAAAGAACTCCAAGGAAAACCAGAGACCCTAGCCTGGAGTTGGGGGTGGGGTGGGGCTGTTGGAGTGAATTACTCAGGAGTACAGAGAAATTGCATCCACAAAGATGAGTCAAAACACATCCTCCTCCTTCATCCTAAGAGCTCATAGAAATGCTATTGCATCCTAGCAGTCTCCACTCATTCCCTTTCTTTCCCAGACCACCCTACTCAGTGGCCCTAAAGTGCTCAGAATCTTACATTTCTGTGGAGCTCCCAGCGTGGTACACTGTGCTCCCCTCAGTCCAGTGCTATCCCATTAGGTGCCAGCTCTCCACAGCAGGCCACCACCAAAAGCCTCCCTGTTTCTGGCTGGGTGCCTCACGTGGCTGGGGTGTGATGTTGAGTTTAGTTAGGTTATAGTCTGGGGAGGCGCTCACTGGCCTAATGCTGGATCAAAAGGGGTACAAGCGGGATCACATGCAACAACCCAGCAATTCTCCAGATTCCTGAAAGATTTCACCTCCCCCCTTCTTAACCTTAAGGACAGAGAGAAGAGTACCCTACCTCCAGAAGATGATCTGCCCCAGGGAAGCCATGGTGAGAAGGATTCCTTTGCACAGCAGGCACCAGGAGCTGGGCTGTTAGCGCTGCTGCTGCCCTCCTTAATGCCTTGCCTTTTGAGTGCCGTGACTCACAGAAAGCTCCAGTGTGCTCACCTTAAATAGTGCAGGCTGGGAAGGCTGGCTCAAGTATGAGGAAACAGACCTTCGTGCAGAATAGCCTGTGGCCGTCTGCACCCAGCTGTGCAGTGAAGCTAAGTGCCAGAGCTGCCTTTCTAAGCCCTGACCTGGTGAGAGTGGAAAGGAGATCCCAGGTCCCTGCTTTAGGGCTTGCATTCAGCATAGGTCTTTTCCTCCTAACTGTGAAAGGCAGCTCCAGAGAAGGAGATTTACTCTCAAAACAAGGAAGAACTGGAACAGCTCATTGTTCCGAAGTTTCCTTTCCTTCTGGTAGCTGACACTCTGGAAGAGGCTGAGTCACCCTTAATGGGGTCTCTCATGGAGGTGATTCATGCTGAAAAACCTCAGAAAAGCCATGAGGGAAAGTGACCAGAGCATGAATTCGTCACCTCAGATGGAGACTGAACACCTGGCAGGGGAAATCTCTTCTAGTTGCACATCAATAAGGGGGTGAGAAGGCCCGCTTTCCCTGTTCAAAAAAACGTTTTGAAATAACAAAAATATTCCAAATGTAAGTTATTCAGGACTATTGCTGTTGAAGGTGATTGAGTTAGCAAACATGATCTACCAATTGCCTCCAGCATTCAGATTTGCAACTGGACAGGATACTTTTTAAGGTATAAAGCTTGCTATCTCTGGGTTCCTATTCTTGAATAGGAAATGTTCATGACTGCTGGATGACTGTTTTTGGTGAAAGTGTTCTAGTCCTTCCAGAAGGAAGGACTGAGTGGTAAGACAATAGCAAAGAAGAAGACAATTTCACAGCAGGAGGATCTTTATAGTTAAACAAAACCAGGTCCAAATTCGGAGTGGTTTTGGGAAAATCATTATGTTTTTTCAATACATCTCTTGCTGGATTGGTTGGCTAGAGAAGGGGTCCCTACGTGTGTTCTCTTTCCGCAAAGTAAGTAAAGAAAAATGCCTTCTAATTATTCAGTGCTTGTAAATACTAGGTCCTTCCCAGGCTTAGGGAAGCTAAAACAATGTCTTCCATAGTTCCTATATGTTCTGACCACAAGCAGACGGTTACTGCTTAACCCCTTAAGGATCCCTGAAAAGAACAGCTTCACCCCAAACACCTTCTCCAACCTCTGGCTTCACTAAGGAAAGATACAATGAGGGCCCTGGGTGGAAAGTTTGATGACCCTTCAGAGAGTCCTCTAGGTGAGAGAGAAAATAGCCAAGGGCAGCTTCTATAGGGAAGGAATAAAGGAGGCCACCTGCCACGAAGGCAGACATTATTTAACAGGAATATAAAACTGAAATGTACTCTGCCTCTGAAAAATCAAACAGACATTACTGTGGTTCTGGCACTAAAACCTGGACAGCACCTGATTCTCTTGACACTCATCTCTGAAGACTTCCGTTAATGTTTCCCACTCTGACTTGTGCCCAGGTCGCTTTTTTTTTTTTTTATAATTTTATTTAA
>PVJX010019632.1:0-34566 GCA_004027295.1 Dolichotis patagonum | reverse complement strand
AGGATTTCGATATCTGTAGAGGGTAAGGAGCCAATGTCCTACAGATACTGAGGGACTATTCCCAGTTGTCCAAAGCTCACCTGTGGCATGGTTTCTTTTCTAACTTTGCATCTTAATGTTGCTTCTATCTCAGGCCCATATTTGGCCAATTTGTGTAGACCAGAGTTTAACAGAAAGTTCTAGGTGCAAGATACCAGTCAGACATTGTCTTCTCCGAGACCCTGCCAGGAGTCTGGGGTCAGACCCTGGACACTCTGCAAAACCCACTGATGTCCTGGAAACACTGGGTTTCCATGGAGGATGACCCTCCAGGTCCACAGACATCCAGAAGAGCTGGGTGCCTGATTGGGCTCTTTTCTCCTGTTTTCCTGTCACCCCTCTGAACTGATCCAAGTGTTAGCTCTTCAGATCGAATGTGGATGGAAGTAAAACTTAAAAAGAGACCCAAGGCCATGACAAATATTTTGTGAAATATGCTTCACACCAGTTCATTATGTGTAGTATCTAAGCCCATGCATCTTACATTTTAACATGCATAGGGGATTGCCTGGTGATTGGTTAAAAGCAGATTCCAACTGGGCATGTGGGTGAAGAGGCTGAGTTTGTTTGTTTGTTTTTTTGTTAATACAGGCAAAAAATGTGCTCCACCACTGAGACCATTCTGCATCTCTGTGCTGCTGCTGGTGGGGCCCTGACTGTAGGCGCCTGGACTCACTCTGAAGAGAAGAGACTTGACGGGTTAATGCTGACTGCTGGCTGTTTTGGTTCAGACATGAAATGTCCCCCATATGCTCATGTGTTGAAGACCTGGTCCCCAGTGCAGCAGAGGGAGGGTGGCTTTTAGGAAGTGACTGAATGGTAAGGTCTCTAATCTCATCAGTGGATTAATCCATAGGTGACTTTGTAATTAGATAACAGTATTGGGAGGTGATGGAATCTTAGGAGCAAGACCTTAGTTGAAGGGCAAGAGGCCAAGGAGGACCCTGGGGACACATTTTGTCCCAAGCTCCATCCCTCTGCCTCCTTTCTGTTAACTGTGAGGTGAGCAGTCCCCCCTCCCCACGCCCTTCTGCCATACTGTTTCTGCCTCACCACAGGCCTACAGGCAATGGAACCAGCAGACCACGGACTGAAACCTCTGAAACTGCAAACCAAAATGAATCTGTGGTCCTTTAAATTGTTTTCCTCAGGTATTTTATCATAGCAGCAGCAAGCCAAAATAAGCCTGGACGTCACTGATTCACTTTCACCTAAATTTTGTATTACGTACTATTTCAAATTCAAAGACATTCTTAAGAGGTTCTCAGATTCTCATTTTCAGAGGCAGCTGTTAAAGCTTTGCAGTGCGCTGGTCACATTTCCTGTGCAGGGGAAGAAACAGAGAAGTGAACTACAAGGAGCTTCAGTGTTTTGCTCAAATCTCTGGATATCGCCATGCTGCGCAGGGCTACACCTCCCCAGGTCTTCCCCTCACCTGGGGAAGCACCGAACACCTCACTGTCCTCTGCCGTGAGGAGCTGTCTGCTGGGAGAGCCCGGATGGACTCACACTAGGAGCAGGAGATAGGAGATGGAGTGATAAAGGGAGCCCAACATAAAAATTAAAAAGCATACAGAGTACACCATGTGAAATGAAAGCTCTTAAACCTGTCTGCGGTGGGAAGAGATCAAAGGGTTTATTGGGTGATGAAAAACACTATAAACTTTGTGTGAAGACATTCCAGGGTTTGGTCTTGTGTAGTCTAAAAGAGGAATTTTACTGAGAGGCTCAATTTAATCAAACGAACATAAAGAATTCAAGGAACCATTACTGCATGTGCGCTTACAGTTTCCTAGTAGCCTCACTGCACAGTTTGTGATGTGCTTGGTGCTCTCCTGGCGGGGGAATTCCATGGAGGTGAAAGCATGCCTTGACCTATGGCCTTCAGAGATGCTTTTGGGTAAATGCTATGAACCATTCTAGGCGAGGTTTCTCTGTGCCAGACTGCTCCCGCAGCTGCTGACCTCTACTTATTACACTGCGACCAAGAAGCAAGACAGTGGGGCTTCAGGCAAAGGACCAGAGACACAGGTGGGAACACCATCTTCTTTATGTGCAGCTCTCTTTGGATACCCCATGGTTTTTTTTTTTTTTTTTTTTGCATCAGAGATCGAACTCACAACCTCATGCTTGCCAAACGGGTGCTTATGTTGCTGAGCTAAATCCCCGGCCCCTTCTTTGTATTCTTTTGTATTTCTTTTCTTCTTTTCTCCCTAGGAGCCTAATCAAAGGTTAGCAAAGTCATTGTAAATTGCTGTGATTTCACTTTTATGTTGTAGGCATTACATAAAAATAACATGTTCATCTCAGCACCATCATAAGCAGCAGTGTGCAAAGCCGTCACTGAAGGTACGCGGTGCGGTTGTGTCCCATTGTATGATGGTGTGAGCACAATTTCTTGTAGTAATGGAGGGTGGTGGGTGTCAATTGACATTGTTTAACTGCAGCAAAGGGTTTGAGGACACATTTGGGATGAGTCCCAGGATGGCCTGGTTCCCTGATGTCACCTGATTTTTAAAATCCAGTTTTGATGGAATGGGTCTCAGAGATGGTGTAGGCAGAGTCACCTAGTTTTGAATTAAGTCTCTGGCTATTCCCCACTATCAGGAAAAGCAGAACCTTAATGCCCTCCAGAGCAAGGGGAAACTGAGGCCCAGATGCGCAGCTGTAGGCTGTATACATCAATTGTGTACATGTTCAATTTTATTCCTATGTGTTTTTAAACACATAAAGTATATATTTTATATATTCCCATCTCTGTTTATGTTAGTAAATTACTTCGGGCTGCAGTGGCTTATTGTCATAGGCTGGGTGGTCCAACCAACACACATTTATTTCCCACTGGTCTAGAGCTGGGAAGTCCCAGTCCCAGGAGTGGATGTCAGGACCGTGCCCACATTGTGGGGGACAGATGGCAGAGAGTGGAGGGCAGAGGACGAGCGCCCTGGTGGGGCTCCCCATGGGGCACAGACCCCAGGCATGCTGGCTCCACCTTGCAGCCTGGTGACCACCCAAAGACCTCACCCCTTAGCAGACTACACTAGGGCTAGGTTTTCAACTTATGGACACAAGCGTTCAGCCCCCATGAAATGGAATAAATAGAAAGGAATCTGAGCATTTCCTTCACATTCCCCGAAGGACCAAGCCTTGGTGCACATGGGTGCACATGGGTGCAATCGATAACCCTTGGGTGCACATGCGCCTCTCAGGAGACCCAGCTAGCAAACTGGACAGGTAGAAAGAGGACAAGTGTGTTTTGAGTATTTGGGCTTGGGGCTATGTCTTCTTTCTCCCCGTTTCATCCAAATTTCACTGGTAAATTATTATAAAATGAATTGGCAAATAGTGACAAAGGCATTTATGTGAAAATATGTAATATTTCCTAAGCAGATGAATTTGAATGAAGCAGGTCCTTTGCTTTATCTCAGTTCTCAGTGTGAATTCCAATGAGGAATGTACTCCCAGTGGGGTTTCCTTTCCATTAGTGGGTGTTGAACCGAATAGTTTCGGGGAGTTCGTCCTTCAGGGCACCAATTCTGCCCACTTTAGTCGGTAGAAAGTAAATTTTATTTTTGGGCAACAAACAAGATGTGCATAGAAACCTGTGCTTCTTATTTTAGCAACTTTTATACAGAGCTTGAGAATGCAAAGTTAAAAGGTTTCACACTGCAGTTTAAGAAGATTGCTGTCTGGAGACAGCAGAGTACGAACATAGCTTCTGTTTATCGAAAATGGTTCAGTTCAGAGTTCCTCTAGATGTCAGTGTTACACAGGGAAATGAAGATACAGTGGCAACAAAGACTCACATTATTCAATAGTAAAACCTATGTGACACATAATTGACTCAGGAAAACACAGGCTCATTTGCAGCCTGGCTTCTTATATTTCTCAGTATCAACAGCTTCTCCTGTTGGTCAGGTCAGATTCTGTCCCTGAGCGGTGTGGGCATTGGATGTGGACATTTATTCCAGACACTCAGATTGGGGACCAGCCTGGACCCATCAGTGCTCCACATCAAATTCCCAGTTGTGCGTACACTGCTGGTCTGAAACTGACGCCAGCTTTCACTGGTAAGGCCACCTCAGCTTTACCATGTGTTTACGCCAGATGGCACAAATCTAGAAGTGTGATGCTTATTGCCACCCCAGGCATTTTCCCTTTAAGAAAGAGGCACTGAAAGACAAACATAAAATGTAAATACAATTTCTGAAGTTATCTTATTTTCAAAACTGAACATCATCTCTCTTTTCGTCCCTCCCCTCCTGTGTTAATTCTAATCTTTTGATGAATCAGTGTTTCTCCCTTTAGTCTTCTCATGTGTTTTCATTTTGGCGTTTCTCTCTTCATCTTTTTTCCTTATCTCTTATGGTGCCAATTTTGTAGCAAATAGTTATAGATAAATGTTAAAGCATAACTCAGTAGATACTAGTAACAGCCTGCCCACAATTGTTTCATCTGTTCACCACAGAGCAGTAGTTTAGAGCCATACGTGGTGACCCTGTGGTCTGCGTGCCACACCTGAGCCAGGTCACCCCAGCGGCCGAGCGTCAACTGGAAGCTGTTTTTTTCTAAACTAAAACCTTGATATTCAGGTCCAATTGCAGTGTTGGCACTTTGCGATGAATAAGTGAGTTTGGAGTTGCAGATTGGGCCTTGGTCTCTGGAAGGTTCGCTGGTACTGGTGTGGTGGATATACCCCTAAGAACCCGGACTGGAAAGGACAACTGAGTTAGAATCCTGGTTTCATTCATAGAATGGGACTGATAGTCTCTATCCCACAGATTGCTCGAAAGGGAACCAAGGTAAAAGTGTAAAGTTCATAGAAGTACACATGGTTTGTAGTCCATGCTCAGTACAGTCTGGCCATCACCACCACCATTATTAATGTCATATCACTGTCGCCTTCATTATCCACATCACTATGTGCAGATCTCTGGGCTGAGTAGCAGGAGTCAAAGATGAATGAGTCTCTTTGTGCATTAGAAAATCCACAGTCTGGTGAGAGATTGACAAGCAAAAATCTCAAGAAAGTGTTGGCAGAGGTTAACCAGGATGGGGTCGAATCCTGAGTTTGGTGCAAGCCTAGAGGAGGAGGAGAACCGGCTTTGTCGGAGTAAGCTGAAGGGCCTTTCCCTTCCGTCTCTGCATTTGGACTTGGAAAAGAGCTCTATAGCTCTAATCTCCAGCCTTGACATTCTGCAGATCTACAAAACATGCCTCTGCCTTGCAAGGTCCTCATCTTGAAAACGAAACTACTTTGAGCCCATGGGATTTGCCCTTTGAATTATAGAGGTCTAACGGTAGTTTGTCTTGAAGTCAATGCTCTGCGCCTAGATGTCTCATGTTTGCCAATCACTCTGGGGGCAAAGTGTGTTGTTGCAAATTTTAAGAAAATAAGATTGATCCTTTGTATAGCTGTACGATTTCATTGGTTTATAAGATGTAACTTCAGAATTTGTGAAAATTTGGGTAAATTTGGTTGCTGGTTACCTTTTATGCAGCTTTTTAAAGGGTTTATAAAACTAGTGCACAGAATCCAGGACTGTGAGAAGGATCTTTATCCACTTAGGGAGAACAATGAAAAACTACACTTGCAAAGAAACAACTACCTTTCCCCTCCTTCTTTCTGGTTTACAGA
Source organism: Dolichotis patagonum (assembly GCA_004027295.1). NCBI lineage: Eukaryota > Metazoa > Chordata > Mammalia > Rodentia > Caviidae > Dolichotis > Dolichotis patagonum. The sequence continues at coordinate 28,889 of PVJX010019632.1, read as the reverse complement.
GTTCGTTCACCTGTGTCCTCTCATTTTTAATGGATTTTTATGTGAACCATATCAAGACAATTTAAGCATAAGGCAAGGGTCAGACATACATTGTCAATATCCTTTCCTCTATTCATGAAGACTGGCTACCTTCTACAAACCTTGACAGAGTAGTACAGAATTTCTTTGAATATAAACACAATAAGTTCATTTGCTTTCAGATTCTGCCATCTACAGGATTTTATTAATTGAGACTGATCCTTCTTCTAGCAGACTGTGAATTTTGTGGAAATTTTCCATGTATAGTATAGTTATATACATACAGGTTCTCAGCCTGGCACAATTTTGTCCCCAGGGGAATCACAGTCTCTGGAATCATTTTGTTTTATTACTATTACATTTGATTGGCAAGAATTCAGACAGGACAAATAGGTTTTGAGGTCAATTGCACTACAGGGTGAATATAATCGATACTGTATTGCATATTTGAAGGTGATCAAGAGGTACTATTGGCATCCGGTGGCTGGAGGCCAGGGATACTGTGAAACACCCCATAATGCTGACGATATTCCTCACAACAAAGAGTTACCCAGCACCAGCTTTCAGTAGCGCTGAGGTTGAAAAATACAGGTCTGTCAGTAACCTCAGTTACTTGTGTATCCACAGGCTGGAGAGAAGGCGTGGTTGAAAGGAAGGACAGCGGTCAAAGGTGAAAAGACATCAGTTGTCACCGGTAAATATCTGAAGAATACGAGATAATTCTGTTACCAGTATTCTGTGGTTATTCAGAGGAAATTACATAAACCTGTACAGAGAGAAAATGCTGTTTTGTGAATATCTTTATCTGATTGGCTTTTGGTTCTATTTACAAACAGGAAAATTACTCAAAAAACCATTTGTCCATCGCTTGGCTATAGTTTTGTACTTTGCTTTTAAAAGCTCATATCTGCTCTAAAGAAACCAAAATAAAGATGCCATTTTATGAAGCCTAATCATACCGATCATGTATGTTCCCCATTAAAATATTTTGTGTCCTCTGGTGGCTTCCAGAGAGATCCACTGAGGAGAACCACTTCTTCTCTGAGAAAGAAAAGGTTGCTAAACTCAACAAGAAAAATGCTGAGAAGACCAACACCTCCGTAGTCCAGCATGGCTTTACCATCTGCTCTACAGAAAGAGGAGGCACGGAGGCAGGCTTTACTTCGAGAAATTCCACTGAACCGAGAGAGAAGACAGGTGGAGAAGACATTTCATGCACACAGAGCCTAAAGGGACAAGAGAATAATAGTGCTGGAGACGACAAGCCAGCTGCTCTGGCTACAGATGAATGTCTGAGGTTCGAAGGAGGGAAAAACGGGCTCCATCCTGAGGAAGGCGCTAGAGGAAGGGCAGCTGAAGGAGGATCAACAACCACAGGCAAGACGGAGCAGGACCAGTGCTCAAATGAAAAGCAGCACGCCGGTGGAAGCAGCGCTGCTCAGTCCTGGGAAAGGTAGGGCTCCAGCGTTCCCCAGCATGTGCGCTTTTATAGGACCTTCTGCTGCTGCCATTCTAGGTCATAATGAAAAGATGAGTGAAGAGCTTTTAAGGAAAGGATTCAGAAAACCGCCTTCCAGTTGGCAGGATGTTTTTTATGGCCACATTTTCATGCCATTATTATTTCTTCTTGCTTGAGATGTTTTCAGTCATTTTGTTTTCTTTTCTTCTGGTGTTGGCGATCACACTGGGGGGCCTTGCTTATACTAAACACACGCCCTAGCGCTGAGCTGCTCCCCAGGGCCCATTTTGTTTTCTACCAACTGGTTGACAAAGATGATGATGATTAATTTTCTTGTGAATCAGTACTTTTTAAAAGATCAAGTAAAAAGATTTTTTGTTCTTTTTGTGTAGCGATACAGAATACATTCTTTCGGGGGTTAAGAATTAAATAATGGCCGGGGATATAGCTCAGTGGCACAAGTGCCTGTCTGGCAAGCATGAGGTCTTGAGTTCAATCCCTGGTACTAAAAAATAAAAAAAAAAAAATTAAAAAGAGATTAAATAATGATGAGATTTAATTGTTAGTTAAAAACCTGTTTCTGAAAAAGCTTACTTAAGTTCACTATGTGTGATAATTGGCCATTTCATCCAATCCCCAGGGTTATAAATAGGTTATTGAAAGACTTTTTTCCTCAACCGCCAAGTTTCACACATAAATTCAGGAAAATTTGTAGCCAATTAAAATGAATTGCTTTTAGTTTTAATGAACAAACAATGTCTAATTGGAAAAAAGTGTGTCAATCATTTGTGTGTAATTTTCTAGAGATTTAAGACTACTTCTTACTTAATTTTAAACTAATACATTTGAAACCTAATTTTGGATAAATCTAACTTTCTAAAGACTAAGTATAGACATTGATGGTTAAAGTACATCAGTATAAAGATGTACTTAGTATGATCAAAACAGCCCCAAACCGGAAATTAGGTCAGTTCTTCCACGGATCAATATTCTTTCACAGCTGCTAAATTTCAGAGCGGTTATTGCTTCTTTTGTTTCGCTGCCATTCAGTTATCCTGCTTTTTTCATAAGGAGACAAAGCAGAAAGAAGTGAAGATCAAGTTCGGCTTTCATACAGGGGTAACTTGGGACACGTCAGGTCTTTATCCTGGTGATTTACCTAGTTTGATATGGGGCAAACACACTGTCTCATTTTGTCCCCAGACACTGAAATGGTGTCTCTCTGTCACAGAAGGTATGCTCTCTACGTCAGAAGGCCATTGCAACAAAATTTCAGTTGAAGAATTTTCACATTTTCTCCTTGAAACTTTGAGACCTGCAGCTGGATTTTATTTTCCAGGTGTCCCAGCAGCATAAAGTCTATTTCTACACCGGGAACCCGAAGAAATTCTGCAACGAGATCCCCTTTCCAGAACGCTGAGCAGGCAGAGTTGGCTGGCAGCAGTAAGCGAAGAGTGACAGAGGAGTCCTGCTCGGGTGAGGACAACAAGAAGAGCAGGCTAGACGCAGTGGGTCTGGGTGAAGACAGTGCAATTATAGCGACCTGAGAAGCCAGACAAGGCCAGATGCGTGCACAGGGCGAACCCCAGGAGTCCCCTGGAGCAAAGATCCCCAGAGCGCAAGATCTGGTGGCCCCACTGGGTATGAAATGGCTTTGGTTTTGGCCTTTGAAAGCTTCTTAGCATTTTCCAACAAGCCTCCCAGCTAAGTTTCTCTTAGTCTAGCAGCCTGCTGGACACACAATGCCATAATGATACCGTGTGTGTGTTAGATGCCAGCACATGCAAGAAAGTAAACCAGAAGAGATGAATCCCACCAAGATAATCCTCTCACAGCTTCATTTCTGGTGTGAAAGTGAATGGCCATATTGAAGCAGATTCCTAGGGATTTGTGTTACATGTTAAATTAATATTAAATTAAATTAATATTAAATTAAAAGATATTGGGGCCAGGGATTTAGCTCAGCAGCACAAGCACCTGCCTGGCACATGTGAGGTCCTGAGTTCAATCCCTGGTTCCCTCCCCAACACAAAAAAGATATTACTGTTTGGTGGAGTACTAGAACAAGGAAAGTACTCAAGAAATGGGCCCATGGGCTGGGGATTTAGCTCAGTGGCTGAAGCACCTGCCTGGCAAGTGCGAGGTCGTGAGTTCAATCCCCAGTACAAAAAAAAAAAAAAAAAATGAAGAAATGGGCCTTGGGGAAATGTCTTATGTTGAAAGCAGAGCTATTCTCTGCTCCCCTCTTTTTGTACCATAGTGTACGCAAGCAGCAGCTGCTTAGTGAGTGAATAGATGGAGAATGAATGGGTTCAAGGCCAGCAGACGTGAGCAGGCATCGTCATGGGGAAGTAAGAGGAAGAGTGGGGAACTGTACACGGCAGGGCTGATGTCCATTGGGCTGGAGTTTAAACCTGTCGGATGGGAGGTGGAGCGCTGAAGAAATGTGATAGCTGTGAAATACACATCTACCTAGTTTTATTGGGTGTTTTATTTCCAGTCATCCAGGAAAATGTAATCTTTGTGCTGTAGAAGTGTCTTAAACGAAGCCTAAAATATTTTGGCTAGTAGTAGGTAATATCAATGACATGAAGGAATGTTTCATTTTCCTTTTTTTGCTCCACATTAATTAAAAGAATGAACTATGCTATTCAGGCAATTTTTTAAAAAAATTGAATAATTTCTCATGTTTGACTTAAGATAGTCTTGAGCTTGGAAATCTTTTTCCTGTGAGTGATGCTGGGACCTGGATGCATGCTAAGGAAGTGCTCTGCACCTGAGCTCCCCCTCCACCCCTGGAAGTATGACCTGTTTGAACTGTGGCAGGGTCAGATTTTTTGACCCTCTTGACATTCTAAAAGTGGTCCTGCAGAGGGTACAGATGATAGGTGAGTTGTGCTGACATTCTTTCTCAAAGATGTCACATATCACTTCATGGGTCACAGGTCACAGTATGAAATGAAAATCTACATTCTTGGATCTTTGGGGTGAAACAGGTGACACACTGTATATTATTATTAAAGAAGTGAATTTTTACTATGAGACCAAATGCATGATGCTAGAAAGAGGTCAGACTGTTGATGGCAACCCTTCTTTTTCTCTAATCTTTTAGATGACATCCTGGTTCCCGCTGCCCCATTTGATCATCGTATTGTGACAGCCAAACAAACAGCAGTCAATAGCTTATATACTGTGAGCAAAACAGAAATCCTGGGAGGGTGAGTACTGCTCCATTGGAGCAATCTCTTGGTGAGCGCAGAGGGCCTCCAGAGAGACAGAGCCTGGGGACCTCACACACGCTCCCTGGTCCCACTCTGGAACTAGAAGTGATATGAGCAAACATTTTAAGAGATGTGAACCATTCTTGAAAATTGTCGCTGATGCCAACCAGACAGGTTGATGTGGTGACTAAACTCCATATTTATTATCTGCTTTACTTCCCATGTTGTAATGTCTGAAAGTAAGAAAAACCCAATGTGAGTCACCAGGGGGTTAAGAAGCTGTCCAAAGCCTTGGCTTTAACCCCAGGAGACAAAACAGAAATGAGTCAGTGCTGTGTCTTTCTTGTGGTATGTGTTAAATCTTTGTATCATTGTTCCTGGTTTCCCACTTCTCCTGTTACTATAGAAATTACTACGATCTGTTGAGCTGATGGATTTTCTCATTGAAGAACTTATTTGATGGTCATCTAAATGCACACTTCTCTTCCCGAAGAAGGAAGATTAGAGCTTATCAAGGAAACACGATGATACGGGGGGACAGTCTTTACAGAATCATTCACGGTCCCTCTGTGATGTCTTGTGACTCAAAGCCTGGGTTACTGCTATCAGCATGTCTGTGTAAATTAGGAAGAGGGAAGTAGTGACTTTACACACATATCTATAAATTTTACTCACTAACACATGGCAAGTATGCACAACTATGACAGCACAAGTTCCCGAGATTGGTCAGTAGGGTGTAGTTAGTCGATTTTTATAAAATCCCTTCTTCCTCTCCCTGGTCCATCTTTCTTCGGTCTGTCACATGGCACCACCTGAGTTTTTTCCTTCTCAGCTGGCTGATGGCAGAGGATGCCCCTTGGGACTGCGGGCATGAGCTCAAGGGGAGCTGTGAATTCAAAACATGAACTGGTGCCACGGAAGTCTGAAGTCTTTAGGTCTTCGGGGACTTTAGTGGCAAGCCAGCAGCTATTTCTCTGAAAGAGAATAGTTATTTGCAGTAGAAAGCTTGAAATAATTCCCAGGGTTTGTGCTGTTTGTCTGGCCATGGTTTGTCAGTGGCTCCTTTAAAGCTCCTTGCTGCATCTTTGTGGACCACAGGTTCTGCTCAGTGGCACTGGAGTGTGGCCTGGGGGCCGGTCACGTCTTGCTGTGGGCTCCACTCAGCACTGGCAGCCTTAGCTGGCTCAGCAGTGGGTTCCTCTGAATGAGTGTTGTTGTGGTCAGGCTGTGAAGAGATCATCAAGTACCGTGCCTTCTCCTTCTTGATAGGAGACTCAAGGCAGCAGCTTCGTTTTTATTTAGGCAGAGACCTGCAAGATGCCAAGGCCCACTGGATTCTCAGAACTTTCCTGGCTTCATCTCCCACCTTGTGTAGCTTTTGTATCCCTGCTATGGTTTGGATTTACAGTGTCTCCCGAAGGATCATGTTAAAGTTTGGTCTTCAGCCTGTGGTGCTGTTGGGAGGTGGTGGAACCTTTCAGTGGTGGGGCCTCATAGGAGGAAGTGAGGTCACTGGGGGTGTGTCCTTGGGGGAAGTGAGGTCACTGGGGTGTGTCCTTGGGGGAAGTGAAGTCACTGGGGCATGTCCTTGAAGGAGCCACTGAAACTTTTGCCCTTGTGTCTTTCTCTTTACTTCCTGGTACCGTGAAGTGAGAAGCTTCCTTGCCATGTGCCAGGAAGTTCTGGGTGACCATGGACTGAAACCTCTAAAATCATGAGTCAAAATAAGCCTTTTTTCCTTAAAGTTGTTTATCTTAGGTGTCTCATTATAGCAATACAAGTCTGACTATCACAGTCCCTGATCAGTGTGTCCAGTGAGTGTGAGGTTACCAGTCTGGTGGCCGAGTATGAATCCTATGAGGTGACCTCAACATCCAAGGTCTGTGCAGTAAATTACATGAGAAATCCAAAAAAGTGGAGACAGCCATGGAATCCAGCTGTGCTGGGCCAGGTAGTTCTGAGACCACTGCTCATGATGAGAAAAAGTGCTTTCTTCATTAATGGCCACACAGGAGGTACCCTGGGCTGTGTTCATGTTCTGCCTTAGAGATCGTTTGGAATTGTGGTTGGAATTGAAGGTACCGCTTGACTATGTCCCCAGTAATCCATCATCTTTTCCAAGTGCCTCCTGCTTCTGAGATCGGTGGGTAGCTGCATGGGGAATGCAGTGGCCACCACTGTACCCTACCTGTCCAGTGTTGCTATTACCCTGCAGGTGCCAGAAATGCCCCTTTTCATGTTCATTATGTGGCCTGGGGGGACTCTCCTTTCACTCCCTATTGTGACAGCCACCATGGCACAGAACAAGGATGTGCTTTCTATCTTACTTTATTAATTAAGGCATAAGATCAAACAAATCAGATTTAACAGTTATTCACGAGTGCATTTCTGAATGTGATTACATAGGAAGGGAACATCTGAGTCCATTTCTGTTAGTGCAATGAACTAACTTCGGCTGGCTGTTTAATAAAGGGAAGAGATTTATTTAGGTCACAGTTCTGGAGATTGAGGATCGTGGCACCTGCGCTGGCTCAGCTCTAATGAGGAGTCCCCTGGCTTCATTACATCATGGCAAGCAGCATCATGGTGGGAATAAGTGTGGGAGGCAGGGGTCACATGGCAAGACAGGAAGGCAGGGAGCAATGTGGAGGAGTCAGAATTGCTCTTCTATAATATCCTCTTGTGAAAACTAACCGAGATCCTACAAGATCAATATCAACTGCTTCCCAGGACGTTGCTCTTAATGACCTAATTACTTCCTAGTAGGTCCCACAAACTAAAGGTTGCACTGCACCCTACTCTGCTACCCTGAAGACCACAATCCTAACATAAATCTTTGGGGAACTTACAAGCCATATCCATAACAGATGCTGTCTTTCAAAGCACACATAGGTTGATAGCCAAGCTGAACTGTAAAGAACGTCCTCAGCAACTATGCAATATGTACATCAATTATGTGTATCTAGGTGCAATATTCTTATTGCCTTTTTATTTATATACAGCTTCAAAAAAGATTTTTTATTTTTATTTTTTGATACTGGGGATCAAACTCATGACCTTGCAGGCAGGCCCCTCGAAAAAGATTTTGACATGCCTGGCCTATAGGCTGTGTTATTCATTTGCTTTCAAAGCTCAGTATTTTGCATTCAGATACACTCTGAAAGATTCTGTGTTATCTATGATAGTGGTTCTCAAATTCCAGCATTCAAATGACTTGCCCTAGGACCAGGCTGAAAATGCAGATTCCAGGCTTCACTCTGGACTCTTGCCTCCATAGGTCTGAGCCAGAGACCTGCATGCTTAATGCCCTCCCCTTCCCAGGAGCTTCTGGTACAAGTGACACACAGGACACACCTTGCCCAGTGCTGTGCTAGGAGTTTTCTGGATATACCAGATGCGCCCAGAGGTCGCCTATTCAAATTCACAAAGAGAAACAGGGGGGTAACTGCCCACTGTCCACCTGGTAGGAACTGCCCTGGGTCCCAGCTGACAACAGTACATCATGTTGTGCTCTTCTTTGACAGAGGGCGTTTTGGGCAGGTTCACAAGTGTGAGGAGAAAGCAACAGGCCTGAAGCTGGCTGCCAAAATCATCAAGATCAGAGGCACAAAGGACAAGGTGAAGATTTGGAGGGGTTCCTGGGTCTCCCCCTGCTGTCCAGTTTCCCCCATCGCACATAACACACTTTGTGCTCTCAGGAGGAGGTGAAGAATGAGATCAATGTTATGAACCAGCTGGACCACGTGAACCTCATTCAGCTCTACGATGCCTTTGAGTCCAAGAATGACATCATCCTGGTCATGGAGTAGTACGTGTCCCCTCCCTGTCTGGCAGAACCAGGCACGCTGCCCCTCTGGTTCTGACGTGTGTGAATCACATGAAAGCAACTGCTTCACAAAGAGAAGGACTTCTCAATGTGCATCCCCCGATGGGATTTGCCGTTGGGATGTAACAGGGTGGAATATCTTAGGGTGGCTTTGCATCTGAGCTGTGTTCTAAGATCCAAGCTTGCATTTCATCCTGGGCCACAGAGAGCGAAGCGGTTTTGGAGCTGTCTCTCATTTTCAGCACAAGGATGTCCTTTATCCTTAGGGAATAGGTACCAAGACCCCCCAGGCTCAGGGGTAGCACCACGCCCCATCTATGTACTGTGCTTTTTTCTATACTTACACACCTATGGTAGGGCTTCATTTATTACTTAGTCACTAATAACAAAATAAAACAATCATCACAGTATGAAATTGTGTGAGCCCCCCCCATCTTATTGTACTAGACTGAACACAGTTGCCTGTGGTAGCTAAAAGCTTGGATAGAAAACTGCATGGGGTGGGGGTGGCTGCGATCACTAATGCAAAGCTCATGTCACACCCTCGGTGACTGAGACTAAGAGGCTTCAGTTTGAATCGCCTTTGTAAAAACTTAACGACTGGTTAGAACATGTCTGTTTCTGGGCTGAGCATGTAGCTCATTAGCAGACTGTTTTCCTAGCAATGTGTGAGGTCCTCAGTTTGATCACAAGAAAGAAAATAAGGAGTTCTGATAAGCATGGAACTGATACTGTGATTCAACTCACTTGTTTCCGTGTTGGTTTTGCTTATCATTGCGCCATAAAGCATGCTGCCTAATAAAGCACCAGTCAGTCACAGGAAGCACTAGCACTTTATCTCTCTCCAGTTAGTCCGAGGCATTAAGGGGTTGAAACCTGGCTGCTGGGGTTTACAGAACCCCTTCTTGTGTCTTTGGAAGCCCCTTGCCTCTGATGTGTGTAGGGAATGGCACACACATGTAGACTCATCCCAGAGCTGGAGCTGCTGAGATTTCCCTCTGTGAAACCAAGGTGCATGTGTGGCGCTCTGGGGAGCCAAGAGGGCGCAGAAAGTGCCTCACCTGCATGCTTCGGAAGAGTCAGAGAAACGCAGCACCAGCTGGCTACGAGAAAGCCCGCACTGGCTTGGGAGTAAGGCCTGAGTGCTTCCCCCCTCTTCCCTTCGTAGTGTGGAAGGTGGGGAGCTGTTCGACCGCATCATTGATGAGAACTGCAGCTTGACGGAGCTGGACACCATCCTGTTTGTCAAGCAGATTTGCGAGGGCATAAAACACATGCACCAGATGTACATCCTCCACTTGGACCTGAAGGTAGCGCGTGTTTTCTACCCTGTGAAATGTAAAGCTGTCCCCAGCCCTCCCCATGTTGGACAGTGGGCCCTGTGGGTAATATATGCCAGCTGAGGCATTGTGCACTGTCACTGGTTATGTCCAGGAATTAACAAACATCTGGATATTTTTTGAAATGGTATATGTGTTGCTATGTTGCCCTGACTAACCCTGCATTCCTAGGTTCAGGTGATGTTCCTGCCTCAGCCTACCAAGTAGCTGGGAGTTCAGGCACATTCCTCCATGTCTGTGAAATCTGTGTTCTTATTTTATTTTATATTTTATTTTATTTTATTCTATTTGTTGCTTTGCTCTGAGACAGGGCCTCCCTATGTAGTGCAGGCTGGCCTTGAACTCACTATGTAGCCCCAGCTGGGCTGAAACATATGACAATCTTCCTGCCTCAGCTGGGGTCACAGGCATGTGCCACCACGCCTGTCTCAAAGTCTGAATTTGTATCTCACTCTCAACTTTCATTTTTAGAGGCTGTGTTTTGCACGTCCGTCTTCAAAGACTATTGTTCAGATTCTTGTAACTTGTCCATGTTGAAGGAACTGACACAGGAAGTGGTTTCCCTAAAAGTTTAGAACTGAAACCACCATCACCACCGCAATACCCTTGTCCCAGCCTTCTCATTAGAGTGTGTTGGGTGGAGGGTTTTAGCTAACTCCGAATTCCCTAGTGGTGGTCAGACTTTCTAGAACTCCAAGAATGCCCAGCCCTCTTCTAAAGTCTTTTCAGAAGCTTTGGACCTTGGGATCTGCTTTTTTTATGAGCTTGGCTGGGCTACTGAGGACAAACTATAGAGAACAGAATGCAGGACAGGCAGAGGGTGTGCCTCAGATGCCACCCAGCAGGGAGGATGGAGTGGGTGCCATGCTGGAGATGGTGGAAAAGCACACGAGAGAAGCCAACACTCCCCACCTCCCCGACGGAAGTCCCTAGAAGAGTTGGACTATGCACAGTTCTAACTAACGAAGGGCTAAGCCCACACAACCCTGACCAAATCCAACGCTGGAGCTGAGCATTGTGCAGTGCAGCTTCTTGTGTGGCTCAATCATTTTCTCATTTCCCCGTTTGCACAGCATGACAATGAGATAGAGCATGTATTCTATGCAACATACCATCTATCTCAAGTCACCAGGGATCGTGCAGCTGAATAAATCTAGCCTCCTTAAGTAGGTTTCCATGGGCCTCTCTTCCTACGACTTGGCTTCCCTCACTGTCTTGATTTATGTGTGTTGCCTTTTCCCATTTGCTGTTTTGCAGGAGGAGGGCGGAGGGAAGTGGTATATAAAATGACAGAGTCAGAGGTTGAAAGTCATTAGCAAAGTCCTTGGCCATGAACCGAGTGTGATAGTGTCTGTTTTCCTGGACTGTGAATATTCTAAAGGGGTTTGATTGGCAACTGGAGCCAGGAGCCGACCTACCATGAGCCCCGTTGCTCTCTCTGTGGCTTCCTGACATTGATGCGGGATTGCTATGGGCTGTTTTATTTATGGCTTGTGTGGAAAGATAATCAGAAAGATGACAGCTGGATCAGTCATTAAGGACCAGCGTTTTAGAAAGCTCCTTGGAAGAAAAAGGGCTAAAAACATTGAGTGCCTGTCATTAAGTAGGAATGACTTAAAAATGGACTCCTTTGAGCCTTTTATTTTTTGGTATTGGGGATCGAACTCTCAACCTTGCACTTGCCAGGCAGGCACTTACGCTGCTGAGCTAAAACCCCAGCCTTTACATTTTTTATGTTCTACAAATCTCATTCAATGGAAATCCTTTTACTTCCCGATCATAAACATTAACTTTTGGAAGTGTCCTCAGAGCTATTTCTTTACATTCTGCAAAACGACTTTCGGATGTGCTGATATTCTCTGAAAACTAGACAGATTTATACATGATCAATTAGTTATTTAAGCATGAAACCAATTGCCTTACATAGTACCTACTTACATATAAAATGGCTTTCACTCATAGACATCTGTTTTAGATATATTTTAGGAAAGGACTGATTTCCAAAGATTTTGCATCCAGTGAAATGGACTACTGGATACCAATAAAAACACATTACATTCTTTTATGAGTATGTCTTGAGTTTCTAATCTTATTTGATCCTCTTTTCCACCCAGATAGGAAGCAGGGGGGAATTGTGTTCCCAGCTAAGAGATGGGAAATGCTATCCTAGGTGTTCAGCAGCTTGGCTCAGGCCTCCAACTCCTAGGGAGGAGCTGAAACTCCAGTTTGAGAGCTCTGTCTCTTCATTGAAAACTTTGTCTTTTATGGGTAACCCTGACTTTAAATCAAGCCCTTTATTTTTCTAAGATCTCGATACTTCTATCACCGCCAAAATTAGGTACATTGGTGAGACATTCTCGGGACACTGAGTTTGGTGCTACTATTTGCTTTTCTCCCACTTCACCCTGTGGTTGTCAGATTAGCAAGGAAAAGTCTTAGCAGAGTCTAGTTCCAAGCGAACACTTCAGCAAGAGCTGGAGGCATTGAGACCAAACTCAGTGAAGCCTTAGAGTTTCTGAAGATGAAGAGTGAATAGGAGAGACAAGCCTGCCTTTGACATGCAGATTTCCCATAAACCTAGCACAAAGGGAAAACCTAGAGGTCGGGAATGTTTATGCTGTATTGCACATTCAGTGTGGTTGCTTAAGTGAATCAGGCCATTCCTCTTGGAACTCATAAATCTTTGGGAAAAATATTCCTTCAAGACAGGGGAATTCATAGTTAATTTTAGGGGGGCTGATGTCCAGTCTGAGCTGGCCTTTACCATCGAACGAAGTCCTGAAACAGCCTCATGCTCCATCCTCCCTCAAGGAGGCCTCTGCCTGAACTCATGCATTATGGTCAACTGCAAAACCATGGTGAGGGACAGGCTGGGTATGCAAGGTTGGCAGGGTACTCGCAACCTCATCCACCGCATAATTAGAGGAGAAAATGCCCACACAGAAAAGCCAGCCCCTGGTGAAAGGCCCGATGTGTTTTTCCTGAGCATTGTTGTATTTTTAGTTGTGGTTGAAGAACAATTTGAGTGAAGCGGAGTTGTTTTCATTGCTAATGTGTCTCTTTCTCCTGGCAGCCTGAGAATATCCTGTGTGTGAATCGGGATGCTAAACAAATAAAAATTATTGATTTTGGATTGGCCAGAAGGTATGTGTGTTTGGACATAGGTGTAGGAACAAAGTTAGGGGCATGACTGGTGCTCATTCTTTGCAAAGATTAACCTAACTATCCTTTATTTCCGTGCCCTCGTTTGGAATTAATTTAACAAAAATCATGTTGCATCTTAGCTTGCTGAACTGGAGATTTGAGCATTTAGAAGCTTCCACATGCATGTAATAAAAATGTGAGAAATCACAAACCTAAAGCAGGGAGGCTTAAGGCAGAAGCCATTAATTTAGCATATGAAGAGTTTGTCTTAGTACTCTATGTTTGTTCCATTGGGAAGAAGAAGGCTTACTGTGAGACTGCAGGGTTCTAGAAGCTTCCCAAGGATTCCAAGAGTTTACATGAACACATTCACAATTCGGCGTGGTCACCTGCCTCAAAGAGGTGTTAGAAATCATTGCGGCATTCTGTTTATTCGTTAGCACAGCCTTATTCAAGCCGTTTACATAGAGCCAGGGACTTCCTTGGCTTTCTTTTCATCATATTCTATCATTTAGATGCTCTGATTATTCGAAGTAGCTTTCTCCAGAACTGTCTCAGGTTGTTAAGGATTTATAGAGTGAATTTTGACTCTCCACACCTATGGGACTTCTCTGTAGGTTCCCAGCACTGGCACAAACATGTGAAAGTCATGTGACTTTTAGCTGAAAGTCACAGGGCAGCTGAAGCTGTTTCGTCTCATAGGCCTTGTCTTTGCAGCATTTGTGAATTTCGATTTTTGATTGACATTTCCTTTCCTTCTGCTTTGCCTCAATTCCAGATACAAACCCAGGGAGAAACTGAAGGTGAACTTTGGAACCCCTGAATTTCTTGCCCCTGAAGTTGTGAACTATGATTTCGTTTCCTTCCCTACGGACATGTGGAGCGTGGGGGTTATCGCGTACATGCTGTGAGCAGCTTCAGTTTCTCTCATTTGTGTGCCTTCCGTCTGTGCCCATTCTTTGAGGTTTGGCTATTTTGAACAAAAGCCCTAATTTAGGTCTTAAAAAAAAATACTATACCATACTTAGGTGCTGGGACTATACCATACTTAGTTGCTTTCTAGGTTCTTTTGGACCCTATGGATGAAAGGAGTAAATTCTTTCCCCACATCACCTCAAAAAGTGAATGCATGTCCTCTTCACGGGTCACTTTGATTCCTAGGACATCACCTAAAGCCCTAAAAGTAACTGACAGAAGAAAACCCCAGCCTTGTACTGATCTTCTAAATGACTCATGCTAGCTTTGCTCCTCAGAGATGACATTCCTGGCATTTGTCTTCTGAGTACGTGACAACATCTTGCCAGCTGCAAAGCGCTTGAGCAAGGAATGTGTACTATTTTTTGAGATTCGTATCCCAGTGTAGCTGCAGCCTTCGCTGCCACAGTTGTTTAATTAGGACTTGGGATGGGGGAGGAAAGCACTTTTCTGCTTGCAATAATAGGTTATAAAATTACGCTTCTTAAAAAAATAAAAATAAAAAAATAAAATTACGCTTCTTTGTTAGGTTATTTTCCTCCTCTCCTTTTAAATGACAGAACCGGAAAACAACCTGTCTGTAAAGCGTTTGAGACTGATTTTAAAAATACTCACTCTGGATCCTGTGTCTTGTAGACTTAGTGGTTTGTCCCCTTTCCTGGGTGACAATGATGCAGAGACGCTGAACAACATCCTGGCATGCAGGTGGGACTTAGAGGATGAAGAATTTCAGGACATCTCAGACGAAGCCAGGGAGTTCATCTCCAAGCTCCTGATAAAGGAGAAAAGGTAACTCAGGTTCACCCCATGCTGTGGCAGGAGCAGGCATAAACCAGCAGCAGCAGTAAGAACCACCAGGGCCATTAGAATCCATCCTCCTCACGTCATCTCTGATGCCTGTGCAAGTCAGAAGCACGACTGAGGCTTGGTTTGTCTCCAGTCTACCGAGATATAGGGCCATATATATTATACGAGTTTTTATGTGTCATTTCACTTCTGCATAAATCTGTAGTGTGTGGAGAAAATAACCCCGACTTCACAGATGGGCTACTGAGGATGAGAGCAGTGATGGCATGTGGCTCATGCAGAGAAGATTCCAAGGCAGGGACCCTCGACCCACTGCTGGACCCTGCCCATTCCTGCAGTAATATCTAAGGAGCAACCCTGGGCACCTGGCTTAGTCTACAGTATTTGCATGAGCTAAGACCAAAGCCAAATATCAGTATCATAGAATAAATTTCAAGGGTACAAAAAACCCACACCCTAAATGTTATTCAGTGTGTAACAATGAGTACAATGCTCCCGTTACCCTTCTAGTCGCCAGACTTCAAAACTTTGACATTAGAGCAGTAACAGAAATATTTTTGGCACTGTCAGCTGGTGGAATGCTCTGGGAATCCAATCCTGAAGATTCGTGTTACTAATCGGGGTTGTATTTCCATCTGAGGTTGGTGAAAGTGAAGTTTGTTTGTTTGTTTGTTTGTTTTTAGTAACTGCTGCCTGTTTAGGGCCCTATAATGGTGATTGTATCAACACAGTCCCTGAAAATACAATGTCCCTCCTTTTCTAGTCTTGTATGTTTGATACCTAATGAAGCAATCATATTGAAGCCATGTCACAAACTGGCTGCTGGAAACTACTTGTTTCTGTCCAGAAGTAGATTTCAGATTGTTGCACTCAGTTTTTATTTTGCCTTTTTTATCTGAATATGATAGATGTTAGCACAGCAAGTTTACAAGGTGTAGAAGTACAATATAATATAATCTTTATTTTCCTTCTCTATATAACTTTCACAAATGTATAATCTATTCTTAGCTCCAAAAGAATGTAGTATCTTCACAAAGGAATCTAATGCATTCTCTCTTAATTATGTTAACTCTATCTCCCTATTGTAAACTCTTTGAAACTTCTTAATTCAGAAGTTAGTAATACATATTCAAAAGATTTAATGCATAAATTGTTTTTGTAATCATCAAGAATCCTTTTGATGTAGCATTTTGTTCTTATGATAATATGAATTTACTCTTGTATTGTCTGTTAGGAGTTCAATTCAGGATGCTCAATTTTATGTCATAAGAAAGGTTCCATATACAATATTTGGAGTAGATGTTCAATTATTAACAAGAATTTTGATCATTTGTCTTACTTGTCTTATGGATGTTGTTATCCTGATTGGATCTGATGGAAACCTATACTATCATTCATAACACACAATCTTAGAGGAGGTGGAATTCACTGTAAATTAGGCATTTGGCCATCTGGTCTACCAGAGGTCAGGCCAGACCAAAGATGATTTGTAGCTGCAGGCTTCATTGGATGTGTTCCCACTAATAAACCTCTGAATTTCCCTTTAGTTGGAGAATAAGTGCCAGTGAAGCTCTCAAGCACCCCTGGTTGTCAGACCACAAGCTCCACGCCAGACTCAGTGCACAGGTGAGCCAGGCCTCTCTCTTTTTCTTCCTCTTCTCCTGTCTGCCTGTCTTTTGAAGATCAGAAGTCACATTCATCTTTAATTTCCATGAGGTGCCTTCGGATGCTTTTTCTTACAGCCTGAAGTCTCGTGATAATGTTAAATTACTTAAAATATTTTATTGAGCCGTTTGTGTGCGTAAAACACAATACTGATTACATTGTTTTCATATGTTAGCAGAATGTTATTTTTAGCACAAGTACTTATTAAACCTTTGTATCCATTATTATATCATAATACCTGGCACATACACACACCCACACATACAGGCTGCTGTGTGAATATAAAAAATACTGTGTAGGCAAGACATTGATGTACATTCAGGAGAAATGTTTCATAAAGCAGAATTCAGAATCCTAAATTCCCTGCTTACCTGGGTTAGTCTGTTCTGGGCACCAAATCTTTTGTGTGTGTGTGCTTGGAATTGAATTTGGGGCCACGCTTGGCAAGAGCTCTGCCACTGAGCTGCATCCCGAGCCCATTTTACAGATTTTTCTTTTGAGGCAAGGTCTTGCTAAGTTTCTCAGGTTGGCCTTGAACTCGTGATTCTCTTGTTTCTGCTTCCCAATTAGCTGGAATGACAGGCACGCACCACCAATCTTTAATACTCAGTTTGGTTCAGATGCCCATATAAGCATATGTGAGGAGACTTACCAGAGATGGAAGACTGAAGTATTTGTTGAGAACAATGGCACCTGCATCTGTGCTAACCGCTAACAGTGAAATCTCCTTCTATTCCAATAGCCAAAGTGTTTATTTCACAATTGCCTCATGAGACTCTATGGTGCAGATTTTTTTCCCGAGTTTCGCACTCATATATTCACCTGTGTACTATGTTTCCCCTTTGGTCTTCTCAGCCCTAACCCAAACCCATTTCCTACTCTCTACTCACCTCCTCCTTTACTGTTCGCTCGGTGAAAGATGCCATTGAGTGGCATCGATACACCTGTATTTCTGCCTTCTCCCCCTCATTCCCTCATCCTGTATTTAATGTATGCCTTGTCCTATGCCTTAGTACCTCTGAAATTTGCTCAGTTCTCGCTGTACCCATGGTTGTCTTGACCTGGGACATCCGTCCCCTGAATTGTGATGATAGCTTCCCACTGACTTCTCTGTCTCTCTTAGATTGTTTTCATCCAAATAACTGTGGATTCTAGAAATGACACAGATACCGATACAGATATGGATACAGATACAGATACAGACACAGACACAGACACAGACACAGACACAGATACAGATATAGATACAGATACAGATGATACAGATTCATGACATTTCAATAACTGTTGTCAACGTTTAGGATGGTTAGCGGGGCAGTGTGCACAGAAATGCAGTAAGACATCCATGCCTTCGGGCTTACTGGGGACAAGGCTGTCATGTGTGTCAGTAGGGTGGCTGCCACTGCAGCCTCACACGTGTGTGCTCAGCACGTTTTCACTTCGTCTACTTTTGCTCCTCCATCTCCCTACTCCCTGGGGTTGGGAATGGAACTGTTTCCCTGACCAACAAGCCCTGGAATGACTGTGCTTCAGGTACTCAGTTTTTCCACATCCAGGTTTTATTGAAATTAACTCCATTTCTAAATTCGGCATCAGCAGTGAGTTTTATTTGTGTCTGAATATACCTTTCCTTGATAATTGGCATGGATGCCAAGTAAAAATAGACATATTACCTAGCCAGTACCTCATTCAGACTGCATAAACTGCTTATTAGGGTAACCGACTTATTTTGAGCCCATTTTCCACCAACATATTTTTATCCAAGCTTATTGGTGTCCAGATACATTTTGACGTGGCAGGGCAATATAGAAACCACAGCAGAAAATTAATGACATTGCACACCCTAAAGAGAGCTTAAAATACTTTTTAAACATGTAACAACAAAAATCACCTTTTGGTTACTCCACCCAACTGCTAGTACCTGAGGTGAATATATATTTCAATAATGCTGACAATTAAAAAAAAACAAATTCTCTTCTATAAGTTTAGTTATTGAAGTTATCGTTAGTTGCCATTATGACAATCACTGCCCAAACTGCTTTATAAAAATTAACGCATGCATTCTTCATGCCTAACCTGTAAGGCAGGCATTATTAGTGTGCCCATTATGTAGATGAGAAGATGGAGGAGGGGTAAATTCTGGAGTTTGGGGCAGACTTTTGCCACCCAATTACTGTACTGTGTGAAGGCAGCTTGAATCGTCTTTCTAGAACTTTCTTGTGCTGTACATATTTGGCACCACTGAAAGCCAGATTCCAACAATATATTTTATTTTTCATTGAAAAATTGGTTGAGTATCCCCTATCCAAAATGTTTGGGACCAGAAGTGTTTCAGATTGTGAATTTTTTTTTCTGATTTTGGAACGTTTGCCTGTATACAATGAGAAACCTTAAGGGTGGAATACACATCTAAGGATGAAATTTATTTATGTTTTACATCTACCTTATACACATGACCTGAAGGTAATTTTAAGCAATATATTTTGTAAGTATACATTTAGACTATCACTTATCCCATGATGTCAAGCATGGAGCTTCCACTTCTGGGATCGTGTTGGCACTCCAAAAGTTTCTGATTTGGGAATATTTCAAATTTTCAGAGTTTTGGATTAGGGCTGCTTAACCTGTATGGAGACTAAGTTTTTCTAGAAGATTTATTTCTGGAATAATCTTTGTTCGTATCCAAAATAAGAATTTACCTTTATGCTGAAAATTTCATTCTAGTCCAACAGGGCTTACCATTTGACCTAAATTCTATTTTTAAAATATTTCATACATTTTTATGTGTCTCTTTTCATTGGCTCATGTGTTTCGAACCACTGGAGCATGGCCATTGTGTATAAGTACTTTCCCCGCCTTAGCACTGTGGTCCTGAAGTGCCCTGCCTTCTCTCTGGGGCTCAGCATGACAGGCGGTGGTGCCAGCCTTCTTATGTCCCCAACTACAACCCACCTCCCATCAGAAGCAGCTCTTACAGATCCTGCCAGTTAAGGCCAGTGTTAAGAGCCACCTCTCTCTCTCTCTCAACCATGGCTTTTCTCAGTCCCTAACCTGAATATGTCTTGTCTTTTCTTTTTTCTTCTTTTGCTTTCCTTTCTTTTCTTCTCCTGGTGGCATTTACTTTGTCTACTACTGCATTTGAATGCTTTTGGAAGAAGCCTGGGTCTGACTCCTCTTTGAGTCCCTGCAGCCCGACTATCACGAATCTGAGCCTTGTGCTTGGTCACAGTGGGTTTTGATAAGACACACATGTAAAAATTAAGTGTGACTGGGGCCTAAGTGTGTTGACCCTGGCACTAAGGGAGGAGGAGAGTGCTGGGGTGCTGGTGGAGAGTGTGGGATATGCTGCAGCTGAGCAGAGGGCAGAAATGTGACTGCTCGGAGGTCAGCGGCAGTTTAGGCTTCAAGACTATCTGTCTGAGAGCATTTTTAATAAGAAGCAAATTACTGACTCTTCTTGTGTTCTGAAGTCAGCAACTGATGATAACAGTTCTAATCTGTCCCCAAATGTCTCCTGATTTCCCTAGAAGAACTGCAGCTCCAATGCGCATACACTAATGACCAAATAGTCCATGGAAGAGACCCTGTTGACAGGTTGGTGCCCAATCTTTTTCTTTTTTCCTGAAAAGAAAGAAAATTGGGGGGATAATTAGGGTTATGGTCTGAGAGGTCACAGATTCAAGCTGTCTTGAAAATGTGCTCCCGATTGCGGGTAGTTTCCTGAAGAGGTGTGAGAGCCACTGTCCAGCAAGAGAAATGAGAAAGACCTGGAGTGGTTTCTGCAAGGATGGGTGGGAAGCAGGGCAGTGTTCCACCTGGTGCGTGTGTGGGGTCCCCAAATTCAGGTGGCAGTGTTTGCACCTGGCTCTGCCAGATCCTAAGGGAGCTCGGTTCCCTGACGTGTGGGGTGGGGTGGCCTCACTGCCTGAGCTCCTTGCGCAGCCCTAGGAAGATCATGGAAACCAACTCAAGGCGAGGGCCTGGAAGGTGGAACTGAATAATTAGCCCGGAAGCGCCAGTTTCTGACCAGAAACTCCCCAGAGTCCTTGTATATAGATCGGGAAACCAAGTCTCAGGACTCAGACCCTCAATATCTCACTGAAAGCCATGCAGCCAGGAAATGGTAGAGTGTGGGTCTCTCTGTTCCCTTAGAAGCTAAATCCAGATTTTATGTTTCCCCTTCAAGCTGCCTCTGACCTTAGCCCAGCTTTTTGACTCTCAGGAAAATCACTGCATACAAACTTAGAGGGTATGTTCCATGCCTGTCTTGGACTTTTGTTGGAATTACTAAAGGGCAGTTTTACATGTGAATATTTTCTCTTTCATATCAATAATTTAGCTCAAACTACACGCTAACAGTTAAGATTATAGAATTAGCAGTACACGAATGAAGGACTTAGAAATCCAATGTTTATGTCCTCATAAGGGAGCTATCAACCCTCCAGCTCCCTAATCTTGGGCAGTAAGTTTGTAGCCATTTTTGCAGCTAAATTTTAATAGCTGCATAGGATTTATGATGCGCAAATCTATGTTCTTGCTCCCCATTGGTCTTAATTCCTCACCTGCCTCCCCCTTTGCAGTTCTGGGGGTTGCAGTTCTGGGGGTTTACTGCTGAGCTACCCTTGACTGGCACTGGACTTAATCCTGTATTCTCATCTCCGTGTGTCTGGGCTGGAGGGAGGTCTTGTCTGTTTGGCTGGGTGTATTCTTGTGAGAACAGTCAGTGAGAAGGCTGGTGCTTTCTATTTATAAGGACCATTCTTGCACATTAGCAGTAACACAAGTGACACAGTTCTGGGAAGCAGAGGAGGTCATTTCGTCCCAAGGACCCTGGTGCCCTGAGTGTGAGTTACTGCCATCAAGGATTCCTTCATGGAATCGTGAGTGCCCACAGCCCTATGTGACCGGGACCCTGTCTGCTCTCACTCTCTCCTTTCCCTCACGCTGTCCCCCAGAAGCAGTTTTGTCCCAAGCCACCACAAACCCTGATGGTTTGCCACAAACCACCTTCCCACCAGAAATGCTGGAGTCGCTTCTGAGGCCTGGTGGGAATGCATTTGCCGGGTGACAGGGGTTGCATTCCAAGGCGGGCCTGTCGCCAGGGCCTGGCAGGGAGAGCATGGGGAGGAAATGGTGGTTGAGGAGGTAGAGTCCTTCTACACCCACACCGGCGCTCTGGACTCAACACGATGGAAGAGAAGCAGCCCAAGTCATGACTGTTACGCAGAGTGTAAGACCAAAGTGTTGGCATGCGCACCCGGATGCAGTTGGATAAAACGCTTGTGGGAATCACGGGGTGGGACCCCTCTGGACTCAGGTTTGCCTCTCGATGTCACACGGGCTACTTGCCTTGCTCTTCCAGGTTCTCCTGTGGTTGGGTCACAGAAATTCCCCTGAGTCTCTCTGCTAGCCAGGGAGGAATCCTCACAGACCCATGCGACCCAGATGCTCCAGAGTTTACAGCCTTTCTCTTTTATTCTTTTTGAGGTGATGGGAATGGAACCCAGGGCCTCACATATGCTGGGCTGCCCTGAGCTATACCCCCAAACCTCTACTTTTAAATTTTTAATTAAAATTTAAATTTAAGATATTACTGCTTGGAGCGAATTTATTTGAGAAGTTTAAAAAACCCTAATTCCTCACAGTAGTATCCCTTGCCAGGGTGAGATGAA
Organism: Dolichotis patagonum; assembly: GCA_004027295.1. Lineage (NCBI taxonomy): Eukaryota > Metazoa > Chordata > Mammalia > Rodentia > Caviidae > Dolichotis > Dolichotis patagonum. The sequence goes on along the minus strand of PVJX010019632.1, from coordinate 6,762 downwards.
GTTTTTTGGCAAGATGCATTATGAGTGAAACCAAATTTGAGATAATATTGATTTTAAGAATCTGGTGGTTGAAGATTATTCCTGTGGAAAAAGACAGCTTTCCAGACCCTATGAACAAGGCATAATCTACAATGTAAATTAAGGCATATAAATCCCCTTCAATTTGTCAGTGGTTTCTTGATGCATCAAGGGAACACTACAAAAATCAACCTGGCGGCACTCAGTTTATTGCTCCCTCCCTGCGACTTTTGCCAACCCATGAGATCTACATTCAGGACAGACTTTCAGATCCATAGGGTGGGAAGCAGTGTGGCCCAGGTCAGTGGTGGTCACAAAGCAAATGGAAATACAGTCCACCCTGTGTGTCCGAGGGCTCCTAGCTTCAGATCCAGCCAACTGCAGATTGGAAATATTTAGATAAAAAATTACATCTGTGCTAAATATGCACAGACTTTTTTTGGTCATTATTCCCTAAGTAAACAGTAGAATGACTGTTTGCATAGTGTCTATACTGTATTAGGTGTTGAAAGAACTCTAGACATGAGTTAAAGTATCAGGGAGTAGCGAGGTAGTGTCTTTGCAGCACTGTGCCATTTTATATAAGGGATACGAACACCTGTGGATCCTGGCATCTTCGAGGGTCCCACCACCAGGCCCCGGGGTCCTGAGAGAAGGCTGGATTCGCCGTGAGGCCTGAATTCTCACTTTGATGCTGGAATCCAGCTGACCACGTGCTGTAGCAACAGCCAGAAGCCAAACTTCAGATGAAACAAAGAGGCCTTGTCCCTCGCTATAGCAAGCAATGCTAAAATATCTCCCATAAACTAAAAAGAAAAATTAAACCCAGTGATGATGGTTAGCAGTTGAATCTGTCAAGACCGCCCCCCCACTGCTCCATACACACATACATTACAAAAAAAATCCGTCATCCGTGGTTTTCCTAAAGGGCACAACCAACTAATTACAATTTTAAAAGTCCTGCTGAATTAACAAGATTCACATTCTGTTTGCTTTGCAGGAAAACTGCTGTGGTTGCTGCTGCTTTGAGAAGACTTTTGGAAAAATCAGCAGTTCGGATGACTTGACCCTAAGATGAGTGGCAGCTGGCCACAGCAGAGGAGCCCTTGAACTTGAACTGGGACACCGCTGCCTGCCTCAGCCAGGGCACCTGTGCTGGTCCCCGGGGTGCAGGCAGACCCCATCCTACATGCCGCATGGCGGGGAGATGTTCCCTGCCTCCTTGAGTTATTTTTATTATTTTTTTAAGTTTTGGATGTTAGTCACTGGGGCAGGGGTACGTTATGCCTGCTATTTCTCAGATTACTAGAGCAATCAAAGTTGAGATTTATTTGAGATTTGAGAACCTGGAGGCTGCATTTAGAGGCAGAAAGTGGCTTCCACTCATTAAATTGTGTCTCTCCAAGGGGTGATTGTATCTCTTGGAAAATTCTCTACTTGGCACGCCCTTGGACACTTCTTGATTGGTCTGGATTCAGGTGAATTCAGTGGGTAAATATTTTCTGGCTGGAACACACTCCTTCTTTGAATGCTGAAGCAAAAGGCCTGAGACATTGTCTCTTTCATTTATTCTGAAATCTCCCCCAAGCACATCGGTTTCTTCCGAGTAGCTGGTTCTGCTTTCAAATTAGTCCTGTTTTCTCACGACGTGCTTCCTGTTCTCGTCCCACGGGCCATTCATAAACCATATGAAGACCAACCATTGCACCTATGCAGTCTCCTGCGCCTTGGAGGTTTGTGAAGAAGAAACGGCAGCAGACGCCAAAGGTGAAGGACCGTCTGCTTCTCGGTGCGCTCTTTGAGCACGACAGTGATTTCCAGTTGGAAGCTTCTTATTCCTAAACTCTCGAGCCATTTCCTGACAGTTATTTAATAAGGGGCGTGAGTGTTACTGTGGGTGGCATTTGGGGTACAGCAAGGAGCGGAGCTGAAAGAGCAAAACGTGCGCCGTTTCCTTACGAAGAAGGAATGAGCCAGAGCCGCCCAGGCATCCCGCACGCTCAGCACCACACTCACCCCGCAGCCCTGGGACCTCTCCGCAGTCTCCGTTTCCAAATCCTGCCCTGGTAGCAGGATGTGGTGGCGAATGGCCGTGATCCCAGCAGTCTGGGAAGCTGAGACAAGAGGGTCACATGCTTGGGCCCTGCCTGGACAATTAACAATTTAGCAAGACTCTGTCTTAGTATGAAAAAAAATTTTTAAAAAGAGCTGGAGATACAGCTCAGAGTAAATGCCAAACAGACCAAAGAACTAATGCTGTTGTGTCGAAATAGACTACACCAATTCCCTATCGTTTAGCCCAACGTGTTGTCCAGGCTAGTTTGTCACAACAGCAGCGAAGGACACGTGGCGAGTTAACTTGGTGGCTGTGTCAAGAAGGCAGAGGAACTCTCCTCCCTTCTCTCCCACACACCCTCGCCAGTCCTCATGGTGTGCCCACGAACATCACAGAGCGTCCTTCTCATGCGCTGGGGAAGGCGGAAGCGGAGATGGTGACAGGCAGACAACGTCACGAGGGCTGCAGGCTGACTTCGTGGTGCTGCGGGGTCTGTGACTCGCTGGTCTCCAGCCTCCACCCTTATAGGACAGTGTGTGACTGAAGAGTTCTGTTCCTGGGTGTTTAGCTGATGCTGTTCGTTGGGTCAGGAAAAATCCAAGGCAGTGCGTGCGTTAGTGCTCCTGGACCACAGGGAGCTGAACTCGGTCCAGTGCCACACAGGATGCGGAGGTCTGGCCCTGGCTCAGATTCTCTCCCGCATCCAGCAGGTCTTTTGCAGGATGGACAGCCTGCATCCACCCTCCAGCCTCCATTCTGATTTCCAGAGGCAGAAAAATTGCCCATACCCTGCCAAGCATGGAGGGGGCAGCTCGGGGGGAGGCATGATTTTTTTGGCAAATGAATTCACTGATGCCCCTGTAGTTAGTGGATGTGACTTTCTTATGTCTTGGGGTTTAGAAAGGAGACTGAATATTTGAGAAAGGAGAAGGGAAAGGGAACTCGTTTGTAGCTAAAGTCCTACAGGTATGTGGGATGGTATCCCGTGCCAGCAGGGTGCCCTCTACAGGAGAGCAGAGGACAGTTTGCCTTGCAGAGTCCATGACCATAGTCTAGAGTTACACGGAAGGCAGGCATCAGGTTTGTGCTGCCCCCTTCCCTGCTCCACATGACCTGGGCTCCTCCAGCAGGGGCCTGCAGCTTGGTAGATTGCTGCTCTGTGGAAACAGGGGGCTTTGCCAAGCTAGGTAATCAAACAGATGTAAGCATGGGCTCAGAGAAGCAAGTCTGGCTAGACTGAGCTATTGGGATCGAATTTTCCAAAAAGTCATCAGGATCTGAGGGCCCAGATTTCACCTCTGCCCTCGTGTGTGTGTGTGTGTGTGTGTGTGTGTGTGTGTGTGTGTGTGTGTGTGTGTGTGTGTGTGTGTGTGTGTGTGTCTGTGTGTCTTTTTGCAACAGGATCTCACTACGCGGTTTAGGTTGACCTTGAGCTTACTTTGTAGCCGAGGCTGGTTTTGAGTTGCCACAATTCTCCTACCTCAGCCTCCTGAGTGCTAGGATTACAGGCCTGTGCCACCATATCCAGCTCTTCTCCACCCCCTTAACGGACAGTAAGGCTTCTCTTATTCTCATTGGGAAGTTCCCATTTCTTTACAAAATGGAGAAACTTAAGTGCTGATGCGGCACTTCCACTATCTGGAGAGAAGCAATCCTACCCATCATTAAGAAAAATACCCACACTTATAGTTTGGGAGACATCAGTACTTCTACTAATCATGGAGAAAAAGGGCCTCTGCGCTTATCTGTTATATAAAAAACGAGGAAAGTGGTCGTCGTCTGAGCTAATCTGGGACAGAGATTTCCAGGTTGGAAAGTGGGTACCACGAGCACCCGGTGAGCGCCACGGCTTTGCTTTCTGTTCTCAGACATGTAAATCGGCGCGCTGCTGTTACCCCGGAAAATGCTGGCATATGTTTTGGAAGATGTGTGGCTGCTTCCACTCCATCTCACGGAAATCAGTGTAGCATTTGTGTTCTCATTGTAGAATCAAAATACAGATTTCAAAGTAGGAAATGAGAATCCTGCTCTGTGTTTCATTACTTTCTTTGCTTTGTTTTCTTCTGTCCCCACAGCTGCCTCTGCCCCTGCCCTGGCCACTTGGCACAGCGTGGCAGCGTGCATATCTCTGCTTGTGTAGTTTGGGCTGGGCGCCAGCTCTCTTGGAAAAGCCATCTGTAGCGGTGTGAGGCCCAGGAAGAGCAGGGCTCCTGGCAGGCTGGGGTGTTCACACTCCCCTCGGCTCTGTGCCCCCAGCCACTCCACCACCTTCCCAGTATCTCCAAGGCTCCCTGCTTTGCATTTGCTCTTTAAAATTTTTTTAAAAATTTCTTTCTTTCTTCTATGAAAATCAAATCCATCTTCTCCATCATGACAACTCTTCTCAGGCCTTCAGTTTATTTTTGTTGCTGAGGATTGAGCCTAGAATCTCACATATGCTAAATTACCACTAAACCACACCCCTGTGTCTGCCCCCAAGGCCTTCTTTTCTCTCTTTCCCTCCTTCCCTAGGGCAAGCACTCTAGCACAGAGTTACATCCTATGCATCCTCAGCCCTCTTTATTTTGAGGTAAGGTCTTCTGAATTGCCCAGGCTGGCCTCCACCATGCAATCCTCCTGTCTCAGCCTCGAGAGTAGCTAGCATTACCCTATTTGCCACCCATGCCCAGTTTACTAATGTCTTTTGAGATTGGATGTTTATTTATAAAAGGCAAATCACTTTCCATCCTAAAGGAAAATTGATGCTGAACATATTCAGTGTTGAGCTCCTGCATTTAGATTATTTCCTCGCATAGCTTGAAGTCTACAGTTTCTCAGAAGTGCCAGTATGCGTCCTTGCTCTGTTTTAGCGGGGTGTGTTTCAAGCGTGTAGTCTTTATCTAGGCATTTGCACCTTCCATGAAGGCTTGTAGCTCAGTCCCTCCCACCCTTTCAAAACAGCAGCGAACACCCCAGCCCTGCGAGTGTAGGAGCTGGGTGTGGACGTGTGTGGGCATCATGGTAGCTGGTAGATGTCAGCAAGTCTTTCTGACAAAGCTTGTCCATGTAGATAAGACTTTAAAGTGGATTCATAAGTGGTGACTGCGTATATCATGTATATTTTTATTTCTGAATGTGGGTACATCCTGCTGTATCTCTTTGCCTTCTAAATGTGTACTTTGGGAGTCATATGTACATATTATATTAAAAAACAAACATGGACCTTATTTATCCTTTGTTAATGAGTAAATTATTCAATAAAGTAGACGTGGAAATGCAACACAAACTCCTTCCTTTATGACAGGGTCTCATGATGTGCGACAATTCCCATGACATTAAGAGCCCAAGGTACCATAAAAAGGGGCCTCACATGACAGGGGCTCCAGTGCTGCCGCGGGAACAGCAGCCTCAGGGGAAGACCAGCTGCCCCTCTTGCAGGTGATTACAATGGACCAGCTCTCGATTTACGGATTTTTCCCGTTAATACAGAACTGTGGACTGAGGTGATTGTAAAATGCCCCGCCCATGGGCGTAGTACATTATGAGGGCGGCTGCAGCAGTCCGATCCCTTTAATGGAGCTTAGTGCCACCTCTCAGGCACTAAGCTCGGGAAGACACAGTGATGTCTTTCCTGGAGTCTGGTCACAAGAGTGTGACCTGCACTGTCATACAGAAGAATGGGGGACAGTCCCCACCCTATGTCAGCCTCACTCCTTGTCCTCAGACGAACCTCAGTGGGAGGGGTCATCACGGTGATGATCTGGGGAGCTAGTCAAGCTTCCAGCAGTGAGGGACAAAGACACAGTCTCCCAGCCCTGGAGCCTGCCTGCCAGGTGGCGTTCAGACAATGAAAGCAAGATGCAGGATGCCCTCTGTGCAGATGGTGAGCAGCAGGTATGATCAGATGGACAGCTCGATGCTCGCCTGGTGACGTCCGTTTCCCTGGCCTTCTTGGCTCTCTGAAAGTGCACTGCATGAAAGGTTCGCTCAAGTCTAATGCGATAGGGTCTGTCTGTAGCAAACTATCGGGTTCTGACTGCAAGATCCAGGTAACCGTCTCTAGCTGGACCAGGCAAGAGCGTCCTCGGCACATGGCTGAATGCAGGGTCAATGGAATTCTAAGGATCAGAACTGCTCCCAAAGCTACAGACTCAGGCACTGACTGTGTAAAAATTACATTATTATGCAAGTCTTTTGTGGTGGTACAACTCATAGTACCAGCTATTTAGGAGACTGAGGCAGGGGGATTGCTTGAACCAAGGAGTTTGGAGCCAGCTGGGTAATATAATGAATCATAACTCTTACAAAGGAAATATATTCTTATTTTTACACTCATTCTTTATCTAAGGATGCAAGTATCTGTACAACATTTCTGGGTAATCTTGACACATAAAACACTTCTTATTTCAGTTTTATTTTTGAGGGGTGGTCCTGGGCACAGGAGCCAGAACTTTCATACCCAAGTACATTTCCCATTATTTTTAAAATTTAAAAAGATTTGAGCAGAATCTTTTCTAAGTTGCCCAGGCTGCGCAACTAAAAATAATCACTTGTTATATCCACCACATGACTGAAAACACTGCAGGTGTTGAACAGACATAGGAAAAGAGAAGAAGGTTGTAAGACCCAACCTTCTATGGTTTTGGAATGCTGCCTCCCAATCCCGGAAGTATGTTCTCGATTAGGTCAACATTCTTCAAATGTTAACG
>PVJX010019631.1:0-34578 GCA_004027295.1 Dolichotis patagonum | reverse complement strand
AGATGCCCATTTTTGGATTGAGTCTTTGAATTTCGAGGGTCTGGTTTTTTTTTTTTTTAATTCTTTATGAGTTCTAGACAGAAGTCCTTTGTCTGAGGAACTGTCCATGAAGATTTTTTCCCAATTTGTGGGTTTTCTTTTCACTCTGCTGGAAACCTCTTTTGACATGCAGAAACTCTTTAATAAGATATGAATAAGATATGGTCCCAGTTATTGATTCTGGGAAGTATTTCCCGTGTAGTTTGGTTCTTGTTCATGAATTCTCTTCCTACCCCTATATCTTTGAGATTTTTACCTACTTTGTCTTCCAGCAGTTTTAGTGTTTCTGTTTTAATATTTAGATCTTTGATCCATTTAGATTTTAGTTTAGTGTATGCTGATAGACATGGGTCTAGTTTTAGTCTTCTGCATATGGACAGCCACTTTTTCCAGCACCATTTGTTAAAGAGACTGTCGTTCTTCCTACAAGCATGTTTGGCCCCTTTATCAAAGATAAGGTGGTTGAGTGAGTTTGTGGTTGTGGTTGTATCTTCCAATCTATTCCACTGATCCTCCGGTCTGTTTTTATTCCAGTAACATGCTGACTTTATTACTGTAGCTTTGTAGTATAATTTCAAGTCAGGGATTGTGATGCCTCCTGCCTTGCCTTTGTTGCTTAGAATTGCCTTTGCTATTCTAGGTCTCTTCTGGTTCCAGATGAATTTTAGGAGTGATTTCTCTAGATCTATGAGGTATGTTAGTGGTATTTTGATTAGGATTGTGTTGAATCTGCACTGCAAAGCCATTTAAATGAAGCTGAGGATAGAATTTCAGACCTTGAGGACAGGATTGCAGATAGCAATCTTGAAAAGGTAGAACTTATAAAAACAACGAAGCAGCATGAAATGACAATCCAACAGCTACAAGATGATGCCAGGAGAAACAATATTAGAGTAACAGGCATTAGTGAGGAGGCAGGAGGAAATGCAAAGGATATAGTTAAGCTGTTCACAGAAATAACAGCAGAAAATTTCCAAAACAAGTGGGAAATATCAGATATACAAATAAGTGAGGCATAGAGAATGCCATATACTCATAACCAACATAAACCAACATAAACCAGATATATAATAATTAAGATCGCAGGCATACAGCATAAAAAGAGAATACTAAAAGCTGTTAGAGAAAAGACACAACTCACCTATTGAGGAAAACCCATTAGAATCACAGCAGACTTCTCAGCACAAAACGTTCAGGTTAAGAGGAGCTTGGAGTTAAGTATTTCAAGCCCTAAAAGAAAACAACTTTCAACCCAGACTGACATACCCAACAAAACTGTCTTTTAAATTTAATGGAGAAACAAGATATTTCCATTACAGAGAACAACTAAAGAAATTCATATCCCCAAACCAACCTTCGAAAAAGTGCTGAAGGACATCCTAGGTAGAAATAAAAATGACTGCAATCTCCAGAACAACAACAGAAAGAAATCATCAGGCTGGAAAAGAAATTAAACAAGGGAGAAAAGCAGGAAGCTAACAACAGTAACACAACATGGCAAACTCAAGCCAGTACATATCAGTGATATCCATAAATGTAAATGGGCTCAATTCACATATCAAAAGAAACAGGCTGACAGAATGGATCAAGAAACAGGATCCCACAATATGCTATATACAAGAAACACATCTGAATCAAAAAAACTCATAGATTAAAAGCCAAAGGATGGAAAACAGTACTCCATGCAACAGGAACACAGAAAAAAGCAAGGGTAGCTATTCTGTTTGCAGACAAAGTGAACTTCAAACCTAAAAGGATTAAGAGACAAAGAAGGTCACTACATATTTGTAAGTGGAAAAATTCAAGAGGAAGAATGAACAATAATAAATATATATGCACCAAACACAGGAACACCCAACTATGTAAGACAGATACTAAAGGACATGAAAAACCAAATAAACAAGAACACAATTATTACAGGGGACCTTAACAGTCCATTGTCACAAACAAATAGATAAGCTAGACAAAAAATCAGCAAAGAAATAATAGAACTAAATCATGTCTGTGAGCAATTGGACTCAGTAGATGTTTACAGAGTGTTCCACCCAACCACATCAGAATACACATTCTTCTCAGCTACACAAGTTTCATTCTACAAAATAGACCATATATTATCCCATAAAATATTCTTAAGTAAATGCAAGAGTATTGAAATTATCCTATGCATACTATGTGATCATAGCGCACTGAAACTGGAAATTAATGGTGAAAGAAACTTCAAAACTGGCATAAATACATGGAAATTAAACAACAACGTTTTGAACAACCAGTGGGCTACAGATGAAATTAAAGAAGAAATAAAGCAATACCTACAATTCAATGAAAAGGTGGAAACAACCCATTGTAATCTGTGAGATGCAATGCAAGCAGTCTTAAGAGGGAAATATATAGCAATAAATTGTCATAAACAATCTAATGTTGCATCTCAAGCTTCTAGAAAAAGAAGAGCAAGTTAAATCTAAAGCTCATAGAAGAGAGGAAATAGTAAAGATTAGAGCAGAAATCAATGCAATTGAAACTAAAAAAAATACAAAGAATTAATGCATTAAAAAGCTGGTTTTTTGAGAGAATAAACAAAATTGGCAAACCTCTAGCTAACCTTATAAAGAAAAAGAAAGGAAAAAAACCCAAATTCATGCAATAAGGACTGAAAAGGGTCAAATTACTACAGATCCCATGGAAATTCAAATCTCTACTCACATAGAGAGGAAAACACAGAAGAAATGGACAGATTTCTAGAAACATGTGAACTACCAAAGCTCAACCAAGAAGATATAGCAATTTCAGCTATTGGAATTGAAAACATAATAAAAAACTTACCAACGAATAAAAGCCCAGGTCCTGATGGATTCACAGCTGAATTCGATAAGCAATTTAGAGAAGACTTTATGTCAATACTCCTTAAACTCTTCAATGAAATTGAAAAGAAAGCAATCCTCCTTAATTCATTCCTGGAGGCAAGTATTACTCTCATACCAAAACCAGAGAAAGACCCAACCAAAAAGGAGAACTATGGGCCAATCTCACTAATGAACACTGATGCAAAGATTCTCAATGAAATACTGGCAAATAGAATGCAGCAAACCATCAAGAAGATTATACATCATGACCAAATGGGGTTCATTCCAGGAATGCGGGGATGGTTTAACATACATAAATCAATAAATGTAATACACCACATCAACACAGCCAAAAACAAAAACCACATGACCATCTCAATAGATGCAGAAAAAGCTTTCGATATGTTCGATTATGTTCATGATTAAAATCCTTCAGAAACTCGGAGTACATGGTTTCTACCTCAACCTTATAAAGGCCATCTATGACAAACCAACAGCCAATATTATACTAAATGGACAAAAACTGAAAGCTTTCACTTTGAAATCAGGAACAAGACAAGGATGTCCACTATCACCACTCCTACTCAATATAGTTCTGGAAACACTAGTCAGGGCAATCAGACAAGAGAAAGAAATAAAAGGAATAAAGATAGGAAAGGAAGAAGTTAAATTATCACTATTTGCAGATGTCATGATACTCTATATAAAAGACCCAAAAAACTCCATTAAAAGACTACTAGAGGTAATAAACAAATTCAGCAGTGTAGCTAGTGCTACACTGCTCAAAAGTCAGTGCTCAAAAATCAGTAGCATTCCTGTACACAAACAAGAACCTCACCGAGAGAAAAATTATGGAAATATTATCCTTCACAATAACATCTAAAAAAATGAAATACTTAGGAATCAACCTAACTAAAAATGTAAAAGACCTATATAGTGTGCTAAAATTATACTACACTAAGAAAGGAGATTGAAGAGGATATTAGAAAATGGAAGTATGTTCCATGCTCTTGGCTAGGAAGTACCAACATTGTGAAAATGTCCATACTCCCAAAACTGTTATACAGATTTAACACAATCTCAATCAAAATACCATTGACATACCTCACAGATCTAGAGAAAACACTCCTAAAATTCATTTGGAAACAGAAGAATAGCAAAAGCAATTTGGGGCAGTAAAGGCAAGGCAGGAGGCATCTCAATTCCTGACTTGAAACTGTACTGCAAAGCCACAGTGATAATATCAACATGATACTGGCAAAGAAATAGACCTGAGGATCAGTGGAACAGATTAGAAGATACAAGTATAGGTAAAAAGACACTCAGCCACCTGATATTTGACAAAGGGGCTAAACAGGTTCACTGGAGGAAGGATAGCCTCTTTAATAAATGGTGTTGGAAAAATTGGCTCTCCACATGCTGAAGACTGAAACTAGACCCATGCCTATCACTATGCACAAAACTAAAGTCTAAATGGATCAAAGACCTAAACATTAAAACAGAAACACTAAATCTACTAGAAAATAAGGTAGGTAGAAATCTTGGAGACATAGGGATAGGCAGAGAATTCATGAACAAAATGCCAACTGCACGGGAAACGCTTCAGAGAATCAATAACTGGGATCTCAAATTATTGAAAAGTTTCTGTACTTCAAAAGAAATCACCATCAGAGTGAAAAGAAAACCCACATAATGGAAAAGAATTTTAACCAGCAACCTCTCAGACAAAGGACTTATATCAAGAACATATAAAGAATTGAAAAACATCACCCCCCAAATTCAAAGACCCTCTACAAAAATGGGCAGCTGAGATGAATACACAGTTCTCAAATGAAGATATACAAATGGCAAATAAATACGTGAAGAAATGTTCACCATCACTGGTCATTTGAGAAATGAAAATTAAAACCACACTGAGATATCATCTCACACCGGAAAGAATAGCTGCCATCAAGAAATCAACTGATAACAAATGTTGGCGTGGCTGCCAGGAAAAAGGAACACTGCTTCACTGTTGGTGGGAGTGCAGACTGGTGCAACCACTATGGAAATCAGTATGGAGAATTCTCAGAAGACTAGGATTGGAAGCTCCATTCAACCCAGCTATTCCCCTCCTGGGTATTTTCCCAGAAAAACTGAAAAGGCCATATCACAGTGATATATGTGCACCCATGTTCATAGCAGCACAGTTTGTAATAGCTAAATCTTGGAAATCACCAAGATGCCCCACAACTGCAGAGTGGATGAAAAAGAGGTAGTATTTTTATACAATAGAATATTACTCAGCTATAAAAAAGGATGATCTTGAGGCCTTCATAGTTAACTGGAGACAACTTGAGCCTATCCTCATTAGTGAAATAAATAAGAATCATATTTATAAATATCACATTGTTTTCTCTAGAGTAAAAAGTAATAAGAACTGTAGGAGTAATAAAACCCAAAATGTGTAATTGCTACTGTAAAAAAGAGAGGAAAAGAAAGTGCTCTAAAGGATATAACTGCATGTAGGTTTAAGTGTGTAAGATAGATGACCATATTACTGTTTTTGTTAGAATGTTGAGCAGAACTGTGAACAGTCTCACTGTTTGAATGTCTACTTTGTATGCTTTAATTTTGTAACTTGAACAACTATTTCCAATGATGACAGTATGTAACTTATCAAGTGGCACTTTCTTAGTGTTTTTGTTTTTGTTTTTTTTTCTGTTTTGTTGTGATTGTTGTTCTTTTTTGTCTTTTTTTTTTCTTTCCCTTTTGCAATTCTGTATTGTTGCTACCCTCTTTCTGTTTTGTTTGGTTGGGTTTTTTTTCCTCTTTAAATAAAAAAAAATTAAAATATCTCCTATATGTATATATAAATGTGTGTATGTATGTACATATATATAAATACACACACACACACACACATATACATTCTCCATCAGCAGTTGTGTTTAAAAGCCATTTCCCTTTTTTATTAGTATATGATTATGAAACACTGTGAGCACATTCATCATGGGTAACACATGTCACATCTTGAGCCTTTTTGTTTCCTGTTCTCCTCCACTCCCTCCAGTTTTGCCCTATTCCCAGATCCCTTTTCATCTCTGCATAGTTTATACCCTGGTGTTCTATCATCTTTTATTTTGCTCTTTAAATTTCTTATACTTTGACCTTCTTATGTAAGAGAAGCCATGTGATATTTAACATTCTGTGTCTGATTTATTTCACTTAGCATTATGTTGTCAAGATGCATTCTTTTTCCTACATAAATTCACATTTATTCTTTTTATGGCAAAGTAGTATGTGATTTTGGACATTCACCACATTTTCTCTATCCATTCATCTGTTGATGAGCACATAGGCTGTTTCCAAGCTTTAGCTATTATGTGCCATCTTTTAAAATGTGTCAAACAACTAATATGCTTTTTTTGTTGCTGAGTACAGTATTTAAACAGATTTAGTACAAGCAGATCACTTTAAAATGATTCATTTTCAAGGTACGTTAATTTACTTTGATTTTAATTCAAATTTATCTACATTATATTATTCCTACTTACTTAGTTCCCAAAATATTTCTGATGAGAAGAAAAATAACTGAGTTGGTAGCCTGGATAATAAATGAACATAATCTTACTATTGCCCAAAATGGCATCTCACTGGAATTACAGTAGAAAAATACTTAACTTGATGCTTTAAATAGTAGAAACACTAAGGGAAGATCTAGTGAAACATGGTGAGCCCTTATTATTTGTTATGGTGATTGATTAAATAATTATCCATATTTTCTAAAACATTGTAAACTCTATGAGGACAGACTTTTATGTCTTCCTCATCATTGTCGTCTGGTACTTAACAATTCAATGCAGGAGTGGATAGTGAGAATACATCATGTATAGGTCACTGTTTTCTGCCTTAATAGTTAAAATGAAAAGAGTAGAATTCATTTCTGTCCTCCTGTCAGTGATTTGATCATTTAGTCGTACTGTGACTGTTTAAATGAATTAAATATTAGAGGAAAAATCTTTCAATGCCTCAAAAATAATTATATATTATGTACTTACATACCTTTCTTTTTGTCTAACTAATTTGGAAATGCATATGAAAAAGAGTAACAATCTGAGAAACCTTGCTGAATATAATGGGCTATTTTCTTCCTTAAAACATGTGTTAATTTCTGAGAAATTAATATAAAATGCTGAGTTCCACAGATAATTACATATGCATCATTTCAGGTGAAAGCTATTACTAGTAAATAACCTGGTAGATAGGCTAGAGATAATTACTTTATTTATCTTGTTCTAGTGGAATTTCTTGGCTCAGAATCCTGAACGTGGTTTATCACCTTATTTCCTCTTTAATTTGCTTTATAAAAGGAGAGCTATCTTCCTTTTCTTGTTTCCCATCCTTACATTATTTATCCCAATAGTTGCTCCTGAAAAAGTAGGTAGGGGATGTTCTGAGGCCATGTGGTGAAGCAGTCACCATAGCATCACATCAGTGTTCAGCTGTGACACTCCAGGAATTGACTTCCATCAGTTCTCTTTGCACTGCTAAAATTATGACTCATCAAATTCACAAGGCATTACTTAAAAACCAGAGTGCCAGTTTATTAATCTCAATTAGAGTGTACATCAATACATTTGTCCACTAGCCAGGGCAAATCTTTTCCTATAAATTAGACATTTTAAAAATTAATCAGAAAATCTGTTTGTTGAACATAAAATAATAGATTGCTCAGTATTCTTGAAAAACCTTTTACTCATATTGTACACAAGGATCAATCCCCGTATAACCTTTTGTTAGAGATACAGTGCAAAACCTGTCAAATTAATCCTAGTTTCTCCTTCAAGCAGAATGTTATATATGCACAGATATTCTTCTTACTTCTTTTTAGTGGACATGGAGAAGCCAACTTTACATAATAAAGCATGAATTGATGCATAGTTTTGAGAATATTAAAGCCTTCTATGTAACATCAATATTCAAATTGTATTTTGTATATATTTATAAATGGTACATAAAAATCATCTATTTTCCTCATACTTCCAGTCAATAATTCTAATGGCCTTAAGATAATTGTCTTCTACAATCTTCACAAATAAATTACAAAGGCTCATATATATTTAAAATAATTCATTTCACAGACTAACATTCTTACTAAAGTATCACTGGTGAACAATTCATTGCCATGTATACAAATGAATTGAAACATATAGACAGTACTTTACTTCTAAGGTTTAGCAAGATGTTTTGCATCACTTTAGTGTTAGTGATTTTTGTAAATTCAGTTTGTCCTGTGAAATGGTTTATGAGTCTTTTAAAGAATATCAATTAAACTTGAGAATAAATTCTATATTGATTGAATTCTATGATTAATAGTTTATCCCCTACTATGTCCATGATTTTATGGTAAGTCAGATTAGAAATGAAAATTTCATTAGAAATGAAAAAAATTTATTCTACTCTTTATGCTGTTGGTAAATACAAGTTAGACAATTTAAATAAATTTGTATCTTTCCATGAGCCAGGGTCTGCCATGGTGAATGGGAAGAGACTCAGCAAGAAGATGAACCATGCCCTCCTATGAGCCAGCCAGTGCACCGGCTGGGAAACCAGAAGAGCATTCCCCTCCCCGTCCCCAGCTCCCAATGAGCACCTGGCTGATGCAGAGGAACTCAGGTGGAGATGATAGCAACTGAGGTGAAAGGACTAGCTTGACGAGGAATCTCTTTATATTATTTGATTGACTTTGCAGGCCTGGAGTTGGTGATCTGGGCATCCATTTGGAGAATGGCAGTGTGCATTTTGGCAATTGTAGGACATTTCCTTCTGTCTTGTTTTTGAAATCCAATGTTTTGTCCCATTTTCCTGTTTTGTTTTATGCATGTATCTGGTAACCTGAGCAACTATTCTGAAGATAACAGTGTGCAGCATAACAAGCATTATTAAATTCCCTATCGTCTTGTTTTGAAACCCTCTATAGCTATTGTTGTTTAGTTGCTGTTAGGCTTTTGTTGTTGTTGTTTTTAGGTTTGTTTGCTCCTTGATTATTCTGGGTTTTTTTTTCCTTTTTTCTCTTGAAACTAAATAAATAAATGAATGAATTCAATAAGTATCCTAACGCCAAGGCTAAAACACTGACTTGGTATTCTTTCATTCAAACACTTCCATTCACTTAAGCCAATCCACCTAGTTTATTCTAGTACATAAAATTTCTTATCAACAAACTAAGTATTTCCAACTGGAAGAAATGTTGTAGCCTATACACAAATGCATTGGTTGCCACCCTGGCACCTATTTTTTCCATCGCCAGCTTTTACTTAGTTTACTCTTCCCACGTTCTTAACCTTATAATTGGGGTGAGTGAACCCTCATCTGCAGCCTTTAAATTAAACTATTTTTACTGGCTCACCAATGCAGATTTGTCCAAAGCTGGTTCAATAAAGAACAGAAGTCTTGTGACATGTGTACAAACTATGATCTTGATCTTTCTCCTTTTGGATGATATGGTATTCTGTAAGTGTGTGAAACTGGCAGATGTTTTAAACATTTTCTGGCCTGCAGAAGAGCTAGATATTGTTAATCCTATTTAAGCAGTTGGATCAATTCTCATTAAGAGCTAGTTTTATTACATTACATGTAAGATATAAAGCAAGTGTATCACATGCTCATTTATCTATTTTAACTATGAATTTTTTTATTACACCTATTAAAGATTTATTACATAGAAACTAACAGTTTTAAACTCAGAATTATATCTATGTGCATTTAAGGAGAAACACACCATATAAATTCATTTCTGCATTTTTTCAAATATTTATTGAGTACCTATTTTTTCTAGGAATTGTAGGAGTGTTGAAGATAAAGGGAAAAAATATGCCTTGTTCTTCTGCAAAGATGTCTTGCTTACAGTACAGCAGCCCCCCCAAAAAAGACATAGAAAACTACACATTAGTCTATTGACTTTATTTTGAAAGGGCTTTGAGAAAGAGGAACAAAGTCTCATAGAGGATTATAAAAAAGGACTAGATGTGCTCCAAGGTATCTTAGGTTTCCATACCATAGCCACAAATTGACTGAATTAAAACAACAGAAATGAATCATGCACAGTTCTGGAGGCCAAAAGTCTGAAATTGAGATATTGGTAAGCCCACATAACTTTTGAAGGCTCTAGGGAAGATCATTTGACACTTGCTAGCTTCTGGTAGTTTAGGGCAATTCTTTAAACCCTTTGACTTATAGTTGCAATACTACAGTCTCATACTGTATATTTCAATACCTGCTTACTTGTGTCTTTCTGTCACCAAATTTCTTTCATGGGGGGTTTAGAATTTGACCTTAACTTGGAGGGGACCATGATTCAGTGACATTGGAGGGCTCAGAGAAGACTTCTCCAAGAATATCATTTGGAGCTGAAATCTAAGGATGAGCTTGGATATCTCAAAAAGTGTAGTGACATGTACTCCAAGAATATGTTGAAACTCAAAGTTTCACCTTTGAGTATGGCCATCAACCATGCTACCTCATCATGACCCCCATTGCTGTCTGATTCATGGGACATATAAACAGGTATCCAGTCACATGTCAGTCTGATAGACTGTCAATCATATTGGGCAAGATCTCTGTACCATCAGCAATGCAGCCATCATCTTTCACTTTGTGGTCCCCCCCAAACACCCCCCATACACTGTTCTAGATTTTAAAAATGCAGTCCTCTGCTTGTGAGTTGCTCCCATAAGCTCCTTCAACTGGAAAATCCTGAGTTAAAAGCCAGCTCCCTTGGACTAAGTTGCCGTAAGGGTTTAAAAACTCTCTTACCTTGGCTGCACACCTGTATCCTGCATGACAAGCAAATCATCCTAGTCTTCCAAATAAACCCACAAGGCCATCCGAGAGACTCCCAGATTCAGCCCAAGTCGGAAAAGATTTATCCCATTCTACCCAAAGTCTCCGAATTCGACCTGCCTCCTCCATACATTCATCAACCACAAGTGACTCAACTAGCTGTGATGCCATCACAGCCAGTTTTGTCTCCTGAACAACAGCCTCCTGCTCTGCTGTCAGCAATAGCTTTCTGCTCAATGCTGAAGAACACTGCTGTATTTCAGATGGAGCTCAAGCCTGGTTAAGGTCAGAAGTCCTCACCACTGTGGTTGGTCCTGATGCCTGGGTGAACACAGTCCTCCCCTGACCATGTCCAAACTGGAACTGTAATGTGACAGAGGGCCATGAAGCCTTACATCAGCTCCACACTGCTCTTCTGGCAGACATCAAAGTGGGAGGCAAGAATCCAATAAACATGACTAAAATTACTGAAGTTACCCACTGGAGCCTCCACTGAAAAAAATTCTGCCAAAGGACACTTTACAACGGACTCACCCCTGGGGTTTGCTATTAATCATGCCCCTTTGGTGATCAAGTTCTGTCCCAAGGCCATCCCTACCTGCGTCAAACAGTACACCTCTTCTGCCTAGAAAACCAGTTCAAGATCACCAACCTGTCAATGCCACTGCAATTGCCCTCTATATACATTGCCTCAGTCTTCTGCCACCCACAGCCTGCTGGTACACTTTCCTGAACCTAAAAAAATGCCTTCTTCTGCCTTCAGTTAGTTCCTATTGGCAGATCCCTCTTTGCATTTAAATAGAAAGACCCCAGTTCTGTACTCAAAAGCCAACTGACCTGGATTCAACCACTCAGAAATTCAAAGACTTGTTTCCCCTTTAAAAAAGCACTTCTGATTAATGATACTTCCGATCCTGGGAAGACACACAAACTCTGCTACAATATCTGGCAGAAATTGGTTACAAGAAAGAAACTCCATACATTTCTTGGAGCTGCTGGCTTGTATATGCTTACTCAGACTGTTAGTCCCTGGGAGTACCCAATGGCCTCTAAGGGCTGCCTCCTTACTTTGCTTCCATTCTCTAACAGCCACTGTCTTGATCAAGAAAGCTGACAAATTCACCTTAGACTGAGATTAACTGTCCAGGTGCCACATGCTGTACTGGGATGAACTGTTCTAAGAAATGGACCACCTGACAGATGCTTAGTATACCTATTTACAGCTGGAAGTAGGGCTGTTAGGAATGAAGTTCAGCAGGCTAGATATGCTGTGATCACCTTGGACCAAACTACTTTGGTCAAAGCTCTCCTGCAGGGAAGATGTATGTGACAAACTGCTGTTTGGAAATCTGATGCCAATGATGAAAAATAATACAGTCCAGAAGCTTAAAGGCCCTAGGAGATCCAACTGACTGAAACATCAACTTCAGCCAGAAAAAATGTTATGTGGCATTATGAAAGATCAAAGCCAGACCTGCCCCCACCATTGGTTCTGCAAGCTTAAACTGCACCAGTGGCACTGTACCCCTGCAGCCAGTTCAGGCTTCAGTACCGAGTCACTGACCCTGATCTCGTGTGTCGTAGAGGACTCTCCCCATTCAAAGATACATGGATAGATTACACAGAGATACATACATACATCTATGTTGTAACCAGTTAAAAGAACCAGCTATATCTGTTGACATTCCTGCACACAGATGTAACCCAGATATATATTAACTATCTCTACAAGTTTCAGAAGTCCAACCTTAGTTCTGCTGAAAAATTTACCTGGAGACTCACTCACTGGACTGGTCAGACAATGTGTACTGACTAGTCCATGCCCATACTTATTCCCCTTGATTTTTGCATCTTTTCAGGCTACTTGCCCCAGTTCTTGCTTCCCTGCTGGCTGTGGGTTTTGTTGATTGACCTGGATTCTGCTTACCTCAGTCCTCCTTTCCCCACCCCCTGCTAGCCCTGACTACCTTGCCACAGTAAGGCCACAGAACAGACATGCCTAAATTCTAATTGGACCTTGTCTCCAAAGGCCACATGTAATATTCCAAGTAAAGATTTTCCAGGGAAACTAAAAGGGGGGAAATGTAGCAGGAAATCCACCCCCAAACCAATATACTTCAGTTTGTTAATTGCCCAGGTAACAGTTCCTGTCCCAGTTCCAGTTGTTCCTGCCTCTTAGAGATAGCTAGTCACTGTGATGCATAGCTGGTCACTATGGTATACATTGTATAAACCAACACCCAATTGGCAAGCCATTTCACCTCTGTACTTCCTGCTTGCTTATCCCATAAAAGCTCTAGGGCCACTAGAGATCAGGGCCTGGTATTCTGGGAATGACCCTGATTAGTGCTGTCAACATAAATAAATCTGCTTCTAAATCCTGGGTGTGGTTTTGATGTTTCTGTTTGCCTTTGCAAATGAATTCTATGTGCTTCTATTAATAACATATTTTTAACAAATTAATAATTTGTAATTATTATAATTGTGAATTGTGAATTATGAATTGTGTGCTTCTATTAATAACAAATTTAACAAATTAATAACAAATTTTTCTAATGCTTTTGTTCAGAGTGAGATAAGATTATATCATAGTTTTTATGTAACTTTGCATTATAAGTAGAAAAATTTGGAATTTATTCTTTTTTTATATAAAACTGTATTATCAGTTATTGTTACCTTGGAAGACATAAGCTTGCAATCTATTTTCCATCTATTCTTTTCACTATTAATAGTAAACTATTATCATGTAAATTTTGTTAATTTCAGAAATTGCTTTAAAATTCCTCCACTAACAATTCTCCAAACAGAATTTAGATACACTGCTAGTAAGATTTTGAAAAGAATCCTGGATTTAGTCATCCTAAATCATGGAATTCCCTTACCAACACCAAGTTTTTCAAAACACAAACACTTGACCCATATATTCTTCCTTTTTTTCTAGAAGCTAAATTTATTTTTTTCCTTCCATAGATTATTTGCATATGTGTTCCACTCAACACTTTGCTACTTGCTATCTATGGAAAAATAAAGTACAATCAACTTTAGAAAAAAATACGATTTGAATTAGTATATGTTATTTTTTAATCAGAAAAAAATTGAGATTTTTTTAATTTTCTAAACAAATGTCACACTAGTGTGCAAGATTGTATAAGATCATGAATATAAAATATTTAATAGATAACTTATATATTAAATTTCACCATTATTTATTGAATTGAGTATTTGTTACCTTCCTCTTACTGTCTAATTTTCACAACTTTATAAAGGAATTATTACTACATTTGCCTCATGGTTAAAGAAATCTGAGAACTAGGGGACATAGAAAGAAGTACAATAAGTAAATCTGTTCAAGTAGAAAATTGAAGCCCAACTTTGGCTGATTTTAAATTCTCTGCTTTTCCATTTGGAAACTCTTATCTATCAAATTGTCATAAGTAGATAAAATAACACCTATAAGTTTCTTTCTCTTTTAACTTGAAACTCTTCAGCTCTTAGAAGATTATTGTAAGCTACATGCTTTCATAAAACTAATTTCATCAGAGCAAGTCTTCCTCTTCCTAACCAATAAGTATATTTATTTAGCAGCTACTATGTGCTCAGCACTGTATGTAGTGCTAATATCACTGAAAGTATAATAAGTAAACCTCACTGTTCAGGAATTTACGATTTGTAAAGCAAAAATCAAACCATATAAGGTTACCATCCAACTTAAAATTCCTGTTGGGCTGATTGTTACACCATGGATACTGTCAAGCTCTTAACAAGACCATGTGACCTAGTCTCACCTCTACACATGAGCATTACTGTTTTATATAGATAAGCTCTCTTCCGTCACAGAAAATTCTAATGTATGGCCACCCCAAAATTTAAAGCCCTAAAATTCTCTGTCTGTCCTCCTGAATATTTCTACCACCTCTGGCAATCATCTGACCAGCTTTACTCCAATAAGCCTTGGCTAAATTTTGGTCAGGAGTGTGGGCATTGTATCCACGTCATTCACCTTGAAGCTGCTGAGAACATCAGACATGCTCAACTTCCCATCAGCCTAAAAGAACACAATGCCTTTGTTTTTGCTTATTTGTTTGTTTGTTTCCCATTGCTTGGTTGTCACTTTCCCAAAGGAATTCATCTTTTAAAAAATAAAATTTGGGGCCGGGGGTTTAGCTCAGCAGTGTAAATGCCTGCCTGGCAAGCACAAGGTCGCGAGTTCGAACCCCAGTACCAAATAAAATAAAATAAAATAAAATTTCAATAAGCAAGAACAATGTCTCTGTGACTATGTCAACATCATGAGAAATTCTTCAGTGTCTTATGGAACAACCAATCTCTACAATTGAGGAAGACTTCTGCATGTTTGTAGAAATGGTAAAGACCATTTCTATGTAGTCAAAGGAACCCCCATGTCATAAAGAAAAAAAATCTTCAGAGTAAACATACAACTTTAGATCCTACATTAATTAAATCCATACATATTTATCCCTTCTGATTCTACATTCCATGTGACATTAATAAACACTAAAAACTTACTGATCTACTAATTATAATTTCTCATAACTACTAGCATCTTAGTTAATAATAACATGAAAGCACAATGTTGTGCCAATATCTATTGAAGAATTTTTTACTCATACCTTGTACTCTGAATAACTACTTTAAAGATAATGATATACAATATATTAACTATTGCTATACTTCTATTTTTTGCTATGAAATTTTGTTTTACTTTTTTTGTAACACAAAATATAAAACACAACATAATACAGTTCCCATTACAGTATTTTTAGGTGAAACCAAATTGTAAAGTTTTAAGATACTGTTCAAAATTTTTTCTCTTTCACTTTTCCTGGTGTTAACATTGTGTTTCAAAAACAACAAAAACTATGCTATGTTTGAGCACCAGGCAACCGATGTTAATTTGAGTTAAAATATTAAATATGTCAAACACATATGAAATTGAATTACTCTTGCTTAGGCTGAAATCTGATATCACAAGTGAAATCTTAAAGTAGCAGGTTATATGCAAGACATACTACTCGATCATGAAATTAGCTTTGCTATCTTTAGATTCATAGATTATTTCCTTCAGCTTTGTTTAATATGGGAGAAGAGAACTTCTTTAGAGAGAATTCTTAAATGCCAAAGAAAACTTTTTATCACAGACTAAGGTAAGAAGAGTACAGAAGTTGAGAAAGCCAAGAGAAAGCTTGTTTGTGAGTAACTGTTGGTGGCTGTGTGTTAGCGTCCTGATACTGAAAAAATATTTGAAATGATGCTAATATTTGAGTTTATTTGGCTCACAGTTCCCATGGTTTCAGTCTAGTCACTTGTCCCTAGTCACTGCCAGGCCCATGTCACTGTGTGACAGCAGAGAGGCTGTGTAGAGCATCCTCTGCTCATCTCATGGCAAAGACCAAAAGATGAAGGAAGGGACTGTGGTCTCAAGATCCTCTTCAAAGGCATTCCCCAGTGACTTACCTCCCTAGCACTAGGCCCAGTGTGTTAAAGATTTCACAGCTTTACAGTAGTGCCATGACCAAGGAATAATCCTTTAACACATGGGCCTTTGGAGGATATATAAGACCCAAATTAGAGTAGCTCTTGGTATCCTCCACCCCCAACCATCCCCAACAGTAGAGCTTGGACATCAATGCCAGAGCAGCTCTGTGCTGCAAGTCTGAAGAGCATCCATGGAATCTGGGGCTGAAGCAGCAAAGAAAACAAGCAAACAAAACAAACAAACAACAACAACAAAAAAAACCAAGGAGTGGACAGTATTGACAGTGCTCCAAAAGCGAGGCAAGAAACATCAATTTTCTTTTGATTCAAGTTAAATATAAGCCTAACATTATTTTCAAATGAATTCTCCTCAAAGAATTACTTTTCTGGAGGACAAAAGGATTTTGTCAGATCTGTGAAGGATTGAAGGCCAGAATACCAGCAGGTACAAGGAGAGTGGCCAGTCCCAAGAGGCTCACTTCCATGAACAAGTTATGTTATTGAAGAATCCTTTTTAAAAAAATACCATAAGGAAGAAAAATGTATTCATGAGAGAAAGACTCTCTTTGGGGGTACATGAACCCCCAAAGAAACAGCCAGGTAATATAGAGATTTTCCCCAATACTTATTTGCTGGCCTTAGCCCTGGTGGGGCAGAACCACCGGCTTGTAGACAGAGGACATCTCTGAAGAGTAGGATACAGGTGAAAGATAAGACTAAGGGGCAATGAGAGGAGTGAATTCTGCTCCGTTCCACCCCTGCAGGCTTTCAGGCCTAAGCTGGGAAAATGAGGAGACTTTGAGTGACTCTATAATTTTTCATATTACATTGGAGCAGACATTTAAATTGCTGAGGTAAATCTGATTTTTCCTGTGACTAATAAAGATGAACAAGACTGTGGAGCATATTAGAGCTCTTATGCAAGAAAGAGAAAGCACATTTTAATAGACAGTTGTAGAATTCAATGTTTTATATTCTTGATAATTAGCAAGTTCAGTAAAATGATTACATATTGAACAATTATTTATTATGTACCAGACACAGGCTTGGTGACACTGATATATAGACACAGATGCAGCTACAGATACCCCTTATAATTACTTACACACACAATGAAGAGTGAGAAGTTCTGTTTGTATACATCTACCTCTATATATTTGTATACCTTCCCTTCAAATCTCTTGGACAATGGTATTATCATATACTTTTACAGATGAAGTAATAGAGAAATTAAGATCTTGCCAAGGTCATCCAGATATTACCATAAAGAGGTAAATTTCCTATAAATGCTCTCTCCATACTTGGCTTCAGGCTCAGAGTAATATGAAACAATGATGTGTGTTTTCAGCTCTGAAATTTTTCCTCAAGCAATGAGAAAGGGAATTATTATCTAATAATATTACCTATACTTAGAATATATACATGCTAGGCACACTGTAGATCAACTTAATATCCAAAACTCCACAAGAAGGTATTGATTTTACTTTACAGATTTACTGAAGATGATTGAGCAGATTGCTGCAGATTTCACAGCTCGTAATGATGGGGCAAAAATTCAGATTCACATTTGTCTGACCCCAGGTACTATGCTCTTTCTACTACTCTGTGCTCCTTTCAAGACACAAATTTGTGGCTGAGTACATATACGTTAAAGATGCTATCAATTAAAAAATAAGATTAAATGACATAATTCCCAATTAATGATACAGTTAAATGGATTACAAAAAAATAATTTCACATATTTAATTGCTGAGATATGTGGTTAATTACCATTTTTTACATTTTACTGATAAGATGAGGCCCCCTAGTATAAAAATAATCACAGATATGAAGTAACAGTGGCAGAAACCAAACCAGAGCCTATGTATCCTGACTGTTAGGTCTTCTCTACTTTACAATATTATCTGTAATGATGGGGTTCATTGGATGTATGTGGAAAGGTTTCTGGACACTGGTTATCAGGTCTAAAATGATGGAAAAGACATGATTTCTTACATTTATTTCCCTAAAATAGTAGCAAAACACTGCACAGATGCAATTTTTTCACTTTCTGGAACATAGTCACTCAAACTTTGAATATGAAAAATTGTAAAAAATTGCAGGTTATTTACTGAATATATGGTAAGAATTTGGAAAAAATATTTTTACAATGTTCAGAGTGCAATAGATTTGCACAGCAATTTTACCACCTTGTTAAGGCAACATTTTTCTGGAATACTCATAGTAAAATTCTCAGACAGAAAGCAATTGATGCCAAGATATGTTATTCTTCATCCAAGACATAGTGTATAATGGTATTGTTTTCATTACAAAGGTTTTAGAACAGAACTTATAGACCACAATTATTACAAAGACAACCTAAGAACTGAAGCTTAGAAGCCAGAAATTACCTGTGTGACTGATTGATCATTACCTGTATTTACCCATTATTTCACTGTAATTTTACATAACGTACGCTTCAAAGTTGAATTATGAACCAAATAGTCATGATTATGTTTATAGAATTTATTCACCATCTTCTTTATAAAGTACACAGGATATGAAAGTTTCTTCTAGATCTTCAAATTGCTCACACTCTCCTGAAACTAATGCTTAATTGTATGAATAACTCTGAGAAAAGAATATGCCATTGCACCTGTCCATCCCAATTTTTAATGTGTGATTTTCTTCATGCTTTACTGGTCAGGCTACTTTCACAAATTAGCTGAGTACTTTTATGATGCTTAGACTTTGCCAGTAATATATTTTATAACCACTGATAGTTGGTTGTTTTAAAAAGAATATGGGTCTAACATCTATAAAATTCTCTCTGATAAAATTAAATCTCTTTGCATATTTATCAACAACAAAAGAGACAGTAAAATTGTAGTATAGTTCATTTTCACCAACCACTCTCATATTTTAGTGATTTTTTAAGTTATAAAAATAACTTAATGGCAATTTTGCTTTTTCCTTTGCAATATTTTGCTTTTTATGTATCTTTCTTGCTTTACTCCAGTGGCTACAACCCCAGCACAATGTCAAATAGAAGTGCTGAGAACAAAAGACCATACATACCTTTTCCTAGACTTTGGAAACTATTCTGTCTTCCATCATTAAAAATCATGTTGGATAGATGTTTTCTGCAAGATACCTTTTATCAGGTTGAAGAAGTTCCCTTCTATCCCTGATTTTCTAAGAGTTTTATCAGAAATAATTTGAGAATTCAATCAAACATTTTTTCTGCATCTATTCAGATTACCATGTGGTCTATTGATCACATGAAAATCATTGATTCTTTTTTGGTTAATATCTTCCCTAGATAAACCTCAATTGGTTATGATAGATTACCTTTTTTTTACAATGCTGAATACAATTATCTACATTTGAGCCAAGAATTATTTTATGTATCCTCATGAATGATATTGGTGTGTGAATTTCACTATAAGGTCAACAATGAACCTAACCATTGAATTTGATTCATTTTCTCATCCAAATCTGTTTGTAATCAGAATTGGATGAGAAATCAGAGAATCAGAATCAGAATGGAAATAACTTAGTTTGTGAACCACAGTACCACTATTCCTATAATGTATTTTTCTACTTTTGGTAACAGGTTAATACTACCCTCATAATACTATTTTAAAAGAATTACCATTTATTCTATTCACGGGGAACTTTATGTCTCTTTTCATTATCTTTTGCTAAATATCTGGTAGAGTTTAAAAGTAAAGCTCTCTGGGCCACATATTTTTTGTATGAAGATTTTAAATAAGTATATAACTATACTTCCTAAACATATACATATGTATGTATATAGTTATTCAGATGAAAGTATTTTTGAGAAGTGAGCTGGTAGTATGTATATTTCAATATTTTCCCACTAATATATTATGGTAATTTTATTGGTATGTGTTGATCAGATTAAATTCTTATTACCCAAGGTTTCTATTGGTCATAGTGATGTTTACTTTTTCATTCTTCATACTGCAAACTACATCCTCTTTGTGACTAGTTTGGAAATTTATCAATTTTGTTGATCTTTTCAAAACTTTCAGTTTCATTGATTTTCTTCTATTTTTTAAAATTTTCTATTTCATTAATGCTTTGATTTTTTACTTATTTCTTTCCTTCTGCTCACTTTGGATGTATTTCATTATATTTTTATTGCATTACGCTTTGTATCACTAATGGGTTTTCTTCTTTTATAACATAAGATATAACAATGTGAGCTTTCCTCTAAGCACTGCTTTGTCTGCATATCACAAATTTTGGTAAGTTCTTGTGTCACCTCAGTTCTTCAAAAGTACATTTAAAAATGAAATTTCATGCTTAAGGTATCTATGGCAAGGTAAAGTTGGAAGGGAAGAGAAGCCCTAGAGAAACTCCAGCCTACACGGCAGGTGTGGCACCTGTGGAAAAAGAGCAGGAAGGAAGGTGGATTATGTACAAAAAGCACAAAACTTCAGTACACCTCTGAGAAAAATCCCATCAAGGCTGCTGGAAAGCCTGGGTGCAAACATTGCCTGTTAGAGGAGACTTTCATTGCACAAGAGGACCAGGCTTTATGTCTCCTTCCATGTTCATAAATAGTGCATCAGTAGTACAAGAATAGTAAAACCTTGGCATTAATTCTGCCTCAGATTCTGAAGTTGTGGCAGATGATAGGTTCTTATTAATCACACTTTTTATAGCAAGTTTTCTCATGTATGGATATCCCCAATAAACTCCCTTGGCTGCCATCATCCATCCTTCCTGCCACAAATGTCCATTTTTACATTTGATTTAAAAGAACAACTCCCTGCAGTTTCATGGATCTCTGCTCATGAAATGAAGCTTAAAAGAGGCAAACTGGGGCCAACTGCCATACACATCAACTCATTGATCTCTGGACCACGAGAAATGCATGATCCTTCTCCACTGTCCATTCCAAGTTTCATATCTTTTGTATATCTCAATAGCTTATCTGGAAAAAAAAGAGAGAAATTGAGATACTCATGTACAGGTACAAAGTCTCTATGATGAAAGTGATCATTTTATATATTTAAAAGGTACCAATAGATTTAATTTTAAAAATAAAATAAGTATATAACCATGAAAAATAGTTTATTCACCCTAATTTATGCAGATCTTAATGGCTTCTCCAACAGTACATACCATGTACTCAACATTATCTTTCTCCAACTCTCATTTTCAGAGGATCTCATTCATTAGGCAATCATACACTTCTCAGGATGCAGTTATTGTATGAACCACTCACATTTGTAACTGGGCAAGGAGCACTAAGAATCACTTCGATCCACATGTATTTGACCTTGTTCTTTATTATCAAATAAGTCTTATTTTCTCCAGCTAATCAGGGCCAGTTACCCAGGTCATTATGCTGACTCCTTCCCTCTCGATCCCTGAAAACAAGCAGTTGAAGTGACTAGGCAGTGTCTACAGCCTGTGGTTCAAGACATCCATATTATGTCTGCTGTCAAAATACCTCTTTATGAGTCCACACCTTTAACCAAGCAGACCCCACCCAGGTTGCCCAAAACCCTGCCATGCATCACTGGGAGTGATAAGTGTGGTCATATTTGCTTCAATCCCTTAGTTCTTAGGCTCATAACACAGAGACATGTAGAGCTCTCAGATTTACACTCTGACTGAGTGATAGCCTCCATTAATGTGGAACTTTGTCTTGGAATTTGTGCCTCATTTGTATCTGCATTAATCTAGAACTTTGTCTTGGAATGTGTGCCCTCAGAGGCAATTCCAAAGCTCCACTGTTAAAAGCATTTTGATTTTTCCTCATTACTGGTTCTTGGGAATTGAATTATGATGTACTGGGTTATAACACAATTCTCTTCAATTTATTCTTGCAGATATTTTGATCTGTCTCTTTCTGTATGGCTCCATTTTCTATGGTAATTTGGCATAGTCATCTCTGCCTTCTTGAACACCTGTCTCTGTTTTCTCAACTCAGCAAGTTCTTGACATCAGTCCTAGTTTTCCATTTTAAATTGCTGCCCAGAAATTATTTCCAGGCAATAGCTGAGAACAATTATAGATATAACTTCATTTGTTTCCCTTCATTCAATAGTCATAGTCCTTTTTTTCTGACATTTGAAAACCATTTTTTCAATGCTTTTCCCATATTGTTGCTATTGTTCCCAGACAAGTACCATAGCCGTTACTTCCTTGACATTAGAAGGTGAAATCATATAAAAATATATTTATGAACACATATGCACAAAATAAAATCAGAAATCTTCCTCCCCCTTCTTTGGTTACAAGGTATATTTGGGGTACATAATTAGAAAATTTGTTCTTATGTAAAAATAATATGTATACAAATACTGTTTGTTTTTAGAAAAATAAAATTATCAATGGTTTTCTTTTGAAATTTGATTATTTTTCTTAACAAATTTTATTTTAGTATATATGTGGCTCTACTGTCATATTTTAGGCTATGGATTGTATTTTATTGTATATATGTCTCTTGATTTACCTAATTATTGAACAATTATTTTTTCTATTAAATAGAGTGCACCATTTTGCATTATTATACAGCTTTAGTCACACAAAAATGAATTTCTATAAGAAATACTATTAGAATTGCTGCATCAAAGAACATGTAAGTTTAAATTTGACAAATATAGCCACTCTTTTGCTTCTCCCAAATATACTGTGTTTATTCTTCATACAAATGGCAAAACAGAGTCTTAGAATTTTAAAGCTCTTGCCCTTTGCTTTTTATGTACTCAATTGGTCAAAACAAAATCAATTTATATATTAACATTTAGACATTAATTCTCTATCATCATATAGCCATAATCTATATTTTAGTAAACTTAAGTTTACATGTACATAGAACCACTGATTCAACATAATTTTTAAAACCACTTCACTCAAGCTATTCAAAAATAACAATTCAAGAGAATTATGAATAGAAAAAATTCAAGCCTGTAATAAAAAAATTGATGCATTCTTGAAAATCTTGTTTCTATAACTGTATGTTACTGCTTCATATTTAGATATGTTTCCTAATATATTCCACTCCTTTTACAGAATATTTTATTTTACCAGAACAGCATATCTTAATATACTTCTTGCATTTTAATAGTACCTGGGGCTATAATTTCACTTTCCTTTTAATCGTTGAGCATTATATATAAACCTGATCTCTCACCCTACATGCATAGCTAATTCATTCATAGGACAACTGGAGTTCAAGATGACTAAACTGACTAAATGCCATGCTGAAGCAATTCTTATTAGTATCCTGGTAGTAAGTAGAGGGGACAAAATGGAGAAAGGGATGCCAACTTGTTTTCAACAACTGGAAGGGTGATCAAAAGAGATAAAACACAGCATAGGTATTTTATGAAAAATCACCAGGAATTGTTTCCTTGCTGGCAAGATTCATCTCTTCTCTCTGCTTCATGCTTGAGGTGATGAAAGGGGAGCATCCAGAGACTAACACACCACCACAAATAACTGACTCTAAAGTACATATTATAAAAAGCTGTAAGAATTTAACTGATCTCCACTTAGATATTAGAATTTTATTTCTGCATATCAAGGATTTTCCAAAATTCATGATAATAATTGATATTTTAAAATCTGATACAGGACTTCTGCATCTGAGGGGAGCATTGGCTTCCCTTGCCCTGCACCTGAAAAAACTCTGCAGCCCACTGACTCATTGGCCACCCTTGTGCTGCACCTGGAAGACTTCTGCAGCTGAGGGGATCCTTGGCCAACCTTCCCCTGCAACTCAGCAGCTAGTGGGATCTTCAGCTGCCCTGTGCCCGCACCAGGATTACTTCAGGGGTCCAGGAGAGCCTTGACTGCCCTTCCCCTGAACCTCAAAGACCGCTGCAGTCAACAGGATCATCAGCCACCCTTCCCCCACACCTGGGTGACTTCTGCGGCTGAGGGGAGCCTAGAGTGACAGTCCCCTGCACCTCAGCAACTGACAGGATAGTCAGCCAGCCTTCCTCTGCACTCAGAGGACTTCAGCAGCTGAGGGAAGCATCAGTTGCCCTTCCCCTACACCTGAAAGTCCTCAGCCACTGACAAGTTAGTCGACTGCTATTCCCCCCACCTGAAAGATCTCAGCAGCCCATGGACCATCAGCAATATCTTGATGGTCTAGTGGACCTCTGCAACCACCACCATCCCTTACACAGAGGACCTCAGAGGGCCTGTGACAGTGTGGATTCAGTAATTGCGTGAACATCAGTCACACAGTAGAATCCTAAGACATACATGATGAACAGCTGAGACTAGTGGGATTAAAAAGACAAAAATATTAACTCAAAAGGTGAAAATGACAAAACAGAAAAGCAAAATGCATTCTCAAATACCCAGTCCATCAAGAACAAGTACAGGAGACACTGAAATAGAGGACACTGGAAGTCATACCCCTGAATCTTCTGAAAAAATAGTAAGTGAAATAAAAAAAAACAAATCCTTGAGAATATAGAGAAAATCAGATTAGAAGTAATCTCTCAGGTAAAGAAAGAAATGACAACCATAATAAAGAAGCTGCTCAGCATAGCTAGGGAAGACATAGATTTAAAAAAGTACAGAAGCATGGGGAAATTATGGAAACCATGAACGAACAATATAGGAAAGAAATGGAATGCATGAAACAAATTCAGTGAGATATCCAGGAAATTAAAAATTCCACTGAAAGCTGGCAAAACCACTTGAATGAAACTGAAGATAGACATTCAGATCTTGAAGACAGGATCACAACTAGTGATCACGAGAGGAAACAACTTTTAAAAATCACAAAGCATCATGAAATAATATTTCAACAAAGAAAAATATAACACTTATTCATGATAAAATCCCTACAGAAAATTGGAATGGATGGTCTCTACCTCAATCTGACAAAAGCCATCTATGACAAAGCAACAGCCAACAATGTACTAAATGAGCAATAACTGAAAGCTTTAACTCTAAAGTCAAGAACAAGACAAGGATGTCCACTGTCACCACTCCTATTCAATATAGTTCTAGAAACAGTAGCCAGAGCACTTAGACAAGAGAGAGAAATAAAAGGAATAGAATAAGAAAGAAGTTAAATTATCAGTATTTGCAGATGACATAATGTTCTACATAGAAGACCCCAAAAACTTCATCAAAAGACTACTAGATGTAATAAGCAAATTCAGCAGTGTAGCTAGATACGGAATCAACACTCAAAAATCAATAGCATTCCTGTACACAAATAACAAACTCACTGAGAGAGAAATTATGGAAATAACACCTTTCACAGTAGCATCCAAAAAAATTAAATACTTAGGAATACCTAACAAAAGATTTAAAGACCTATACATTGAAAACTATAGTACTCTAAAACTGGAGATTGAGGAGGATGTCAAAAAATAGAAATATATCCCTTGCTCTTGATTGGGAAGAACCAACATAGTAAAAATAGCCATACTCCTAAAACTATTATACAGATTTAATGCAATTTCAATCCAAATACTATTAACATACCTCATAGATTTAGAGAAAACATTCTTACAATTCATTTGGAAACAGAAGAGACCTAGAATAGCAAAGGGATTCCTAGGCAACAAAGTCATTCCTAGGCAACACAGGCATCACAACAAAGTAGAAATTATATTACAAAGCCACCCTGATAAAATCAGCATGGCACTGGCCAAAAAACAGATTTGATGATCAGTTAAACAGATTATAAGATGCAGACAAAACTACAAAGACACTCAACCATCTTATCTTTGACAAAAGGATTAAACATGTTTACTGGAAGAAAACCTCTTTAATAAATGGTGCTGGAAAAATTGGCTTTTCACATGTCAAAGACTGAAACTAGACCCATGTCTATCATCATGTACTAAAGTCAAAATGGACCAAAGATCTAAATATTAAAATAGAAACACTAAATCTACTGGAAGACAGCGTAGGTAGAAATCTTGAAGACATAGAGGTAGGGAAAGAGTTCATAAACAAAATGCAAACCAACAATAAGTACTTCAAAGAATCAATAACTGGGATCTCATCCTATAAATTGGTTTTTGCACTGCAAAATAAATCACCAACAAAGTTAAAAGAAAACCTGTAGAATGGGAAAGAATTATAGCCAGTTGTACCTCAGACAAAGGACTTATATCTAGAACATTTAATGAATTAATAGCATCAGATTCCCCAAATTCAAAGACTCAATCCAAAACTGGACATCTGAGATGAATATGCACTTCTCAGATGACGAAATACAAATGGCAAATGAATATATGAAGAAATGTTTAACTTGCTAGTTATTCAAGAAATGCAAATTAAAACAACACTGAGATTCCATCTCACTCTAGAAAAGAATAGCTGCCATTAAGAAATCAGGCAACAACAAATGTTGGTGGGGTTGTGGGGAAAAAGAAATGCTTCTCCTATGTTGGTGGGAGTGTAGACTGGTACAGCCACTGTGGAAATCAGTGTGAAGATTTCTCAAAAAACTAGGATTGGAAGTCCCATTGTGTCCAGCTATTCCCATTCGGGTATTTTCCCAGAAAAATTGAAAATGACATGATACAGAGATACATGTGCACCTGTGTTTATAGCAACACAATTTGTAATGACTAAATCTTGGAAACAATCCAAATGCCCATCAACTGGAATAGATTTTAAAATGTGGTATTTTTGTACAGTAAAATAAGACTCAGCTATAAAGAAGGATAATCTTGAGGCTTTTATAGGTAAACAGGGCAACTTATTTCATAAGTGAAATAAATCAAGCTCACATTTGTAAATATCTTATTGCCTCCCTAGTGTAAAAAAGAACTGAAAAGGTAACAAGATTCAAAATGTACAATAGATATTGTGATAATGAAAGGGAAAGAAAGTGCTCAAAAAAAGAACACATGGAATAGGCGAAAAGAGAGATGGAAGAAGGGAAAAGATGATATGTATATAGAAATATTATATTATATCATATATCATATCATATTTACACAAGATAGCTATAGTACTAATCTCTGTTAGTTCATCCAAAAGAACAGTTTTTGCTTTCATTGTTTATTTGATCATTTTTTGATGCTTAAATCTTATAACCTGAACAATTACTTCTAAGATAACACTATGCAACATATTAACTAGCGTTAGCTTCCTAGTATTTTTTTTGAAATTCTGTATAATTTGTATCCTTATTTCTGTGTTGCCTTTTTTTAAACATTTGAAAAAATCTGATATATTCATTAATTCAAGAAATACTTATTAAGCACCTGAAATCCTTCACATACCTAAGCTTCACTGGAGGCAGTAAATAAACATACAAAAATCACAGAACTTGTTAAATTTTCTTACTACTGGAGGAATATTGACAGCAAATAAAAACAAACAAGTAAATCATATGGATTTGTGGAAGACAAGATTCTAAGCTGTCTCCCATGAAGCTTGCCAGTGGAGTGGAACCTATGAATGTGACGGCATATTACTCCTGTGACTCTGTTATCTTACACAGAAAAGTGGGTTTTGCGTAAGCAAGGCCCTAAATAAGTTGAACTTAAGATAGGAAGCTGATCTGGGTAAATCTGACCTAATCATATGAGCCTATTAAATATGAGTCTTATAGTCAGATACTAGGAGTTTGGTGATGTAAAATATAAAAAGAATTCAAGGTGAAGAAGGGCCTCTGATGCTGACATTGAAACAGTTGTGTGCAAAGGACCTGAGGACATACTGTAGGTGCAAGGAACAGGTCCTTGCTGATAAGCCCCAAGAAAACAAGGACTTGAACTTTACAACAGCAAGGAATTAAATTCCTGTCAACAACCAAAATAAGCCCTGAATCAGATTATATCCTAAAGCCTCCAGGTGAAAATGTAGTCTCCTCCATACCCTTATTTCAACATGAAAACATTAAGCAAAATATTTAACTACACCATGCTGAACTTTGGGGCTACAGAATACTTGTTAATAAATGGGTATTTTTTGGACTTGCTAAATAGGTGGTAAACTATGTAGCAATAATAAATGAACACAGCATTTTAGGAGCTAATCAATGCTATGTAAGAAAGAAATGGTAAGGCATTAAAGTATTGGATAGTGAAGAAAGCCTAAACATAGGCAAAATTTGAATAAAAGGTAGATAATGGGAGGAATCCAATCTTGTGATACCTGGAAGGAGAAGTTTCCAGCAGTGAGAACATCTGCAGAAGCCCTAAGATTGAAACATGCCTGAGATGTCCACAGTGAGTTAGCAGTATTAGTGGGTCACCCAAAGAATAAGGTATAGATACATCCTGCTCAATGAAGTACATAGCTCAAAGACAAGGGAAGTCTTTTTTTTTCTTTTTTTTAAATTTTATTTTAAAGAGGGTAAAATTAAACAGAACAAAACAAATCATAAAAAAATTGTAAGAGGCACAGATTTCAAAGCAAGACAACAGATCTTCACTATCTATCATATTGTCTCCTGTTTTCTTCCAAATAGTTACCCATATCTTCACATACAATGAATTCATACAAAAAAATAGTATAAAACTGATCAGAACAGGATGATGGATGCATTTTAAGTCTTCAAGACCAGACAATAGGAAAGTCAACAATGGCTGCCATAATCTCTCTCATTCTCTTCAAAATAGCTGTCCATACCTTCATGTATATTGAAATTAAAACAAAACAGGCTAAAATCACTCTGAACAAAGCATAATAGTGTTGCTGGATTTTGCATCATGACACTACAGAATCAGTACTGGGCACCTTAGTGTCTATTTTTCTTCAAAGTGGTTGTTCATTTCATGTGCATTAAATAATCGATTCTCATAAACTGTTCAGAAGTTCTGCACATGCATGAGTCTCTAAATGTATACCTATCCTTTCTGTATTAAAGTGAAAAACAAAATAAGACAAAACAAAATAAAACAAATCCCTAGAAAAACACAAAATGAAAAAGACATATAAACAATAGCAAAAAGCCCAGAACACACAATATAGGCCTTCAAACCAAGGTGGTATGAGCATAACTAGGGTTGTTATTTTACATAATGATCTTCAAGAAAAGACAAGGGAAGTCTTGATTTTCTTCTATATTTCTTTTTATCTTCTAATGTTCTTTCCTTTATTTTTCTTTGAATAAGTATTTGCTATATGCCTATTTTTGACTGGAAGCATGTTAGGCAGTACAAATTTAATACTGAATAAGATTAAGATGGCCACTGTTTTCAGAGAGTTGACTATCTGTTGACTTTAAAGGAGTAATTACAAACAGCATGATAAGGAAAATAAATAGTAGAGAAGAACAGAGAAAATACGGCACAATAGTCACATTTCTGTCAATGGGACAAAATACCCAATATATACAATTTAGAAAAGAACAGAATTATTTTGGCTCATCATCTCAGAAGTTGCAGTCCAGGTCAGCTATCTCCAAGACAGTAGCACCATGGTAGAAGACCACGGCAAAGAATGCTGCCCACATTATGGTGACCAGGAAAGAGAGGCAGAAAATATGACTAAGCCAGAGAAAATATATACTCTTCAAAAGGCACATTTTCAATAACCTACTCCCTCTAACTAGGCTCTTTCTCCTAATAGCCATTCAGCTTTGAACTTATCAGGAGATTAATCAACTGATGAAATCAAGGGGCTCACCACCCAATCACCTCTCTAGGCCTCTCTTGAGCCAGTCAGGTTGAAGATCAAGATTTACCATTATAAATGGATAGATCAGACATGGTGATACAAAGATTTACTCAAGCAAGCAATGTCTAGTTTGAAAGGCGACACGGGGCCAGAGGAAGCCATGCTTTCTAGCAGGGAGGAGACCAGCAGGCTCAGAGGTCCAGGGGCAAGGCATTCTCACAGGAGGAGCTTTAGGAGTTCACAGTGCCTGTAGCCTGCAGTACAAGGGACACAGGACAGGGGAATTAGGAAAATGTTAAAATAAGAGCAATAAACTCAGGCATTAAACTGGGGACAGAATATATGGGTCTTGTAAGTCATGTTAATGAATTTGCCTTTTACTTGGGGAGCAATAGAAAGCTACTGAAAGATTTAAGTGGGAGAATTTGTCTTTTAGAAAGATTGCTCAGACTAGTGTGTATGCTATAGATACCTGGAAGGCAAGACTGGAGAAAGAGACTCCAATCAGAGTGGAGAGCCTGCACACTGAGGAATGGGAGTACACTGTCATGGAGTTCAAAGACTGATGGTTAGTAGGGAGCAGAACTGAAAGGAACACAATGTAAAGGGCAATTTGGACAAGCTTACTGTTAGAGAAGTCTTCTAGGAGAAGATGGAGCTTGATTTTGACTCAGGAATAAGTAGTATTCAACTTTAAGAGAAGTGAAAATGGATGTTTCCTTGTGGCAGAATAGCCACAATAATGGCAGAAGGATAAAAAAGAATAGCCTGGTAAGAGCCCAGTGGAGACAGACTTTAGAGTAGTCTAATTTCAGTCAGCCAGATGTTTTGGGCACTAAAGGAAACATGGGTACAGAGAGAGAAGGAAAGTTGTTTCAAAACTCTAAGCGCAAGATAATGATGTCAGATATTGGGGCACAGTTCTTTCTCCATCAACTAGGAAAGAAGATCTGACAAAGACAGTCAAATTTTTTAAACAAAACCCCCTGTTTGGAGGGACTAGGCATTTGGAATATTAACCTAGCAGCATATTTAGGGTAGAAGAGTGTTGGTGTTATAAGCAGAAGGCTCATGAAGCAGTTAGCTTCAAGTCAATCCAATAGTGACCAGGTGAAGCTTACAAGGAATTTGTGAGAAATCCAGGATCTTATAATATTGAAAAACTTGAGCATAATCAGAAGGAGAGAGAAAACAAAGTGGAATAGTCTATGTGTCAGCTGAACTTTATTATACTTACCCTTGTTACAGTGAAAATTGATACTTGAGAGTTCCTAAAGAACAAAAAAAAAAAACAAACAAAAAAAAGAATTCTCAGAGCCAGCTTATACCTACTGGTTAAGTGGTCAGAGTGGTTTAAGAGGAATAGACAAAGCATCAAAGCATAAGGAATCACACAAAGTCTGATAATAAGAGCCCAGAATAAAATAAGCATCTTTACAAGCATCTGCTATAAGCCAGTCACGCTGTTATTATTAGGTACTTTATTACCTTTAATACTTGTATCACCATTGTGAGAAACTAATGTTACCTAGACTTTCCAATAAGGAAATTAATCATCAGAGAGATTAATTGATTCATAATATTACACAAATATAAAATAGCAGAACCAGAATTTGAAACAAAACCTGTGTGATTTTAAGACCTAGAGTCATTCCAGTAGAGATAACCTGGCTTTGGCATTCAAAATAATACAAATTAAAAAGCATGCACTAGAACTGGAAATTAAGTAGTGAATCCAAGAAATTGTCCCAAGGGAAATATGACAGGTTGAATATAAAAGATATAAGGCAGGAGATAAAATAATAGCAGGTCATTCTAAATTTTATGGCCTAGAAGATTATAAGATTAGACTAGATCGAAATGAGAAACTCAGGGGAAAAAATGCTTTTTGTGATCATTTGCTACATGTAGGTATGTATAACAATTGTTGCCAGGGGAAAACAGTGGTAAAGATTAAGATAGTTTCTATTTTGAGTATGACCAATTAAAGTGGAAATATTGTAAAGACATTTACATATAAATTACAATATTTAAGAGGAAATATTTATTTGGTGTCACATTTTAACTTGATACTATTTATTAGCAGGGTCTTAACTGGAAAGAATTAATAATGTTGATTTCTGTGAATCCTAAAAACTATTTTTATGACTAAACTGTGAAAAAAGTATTGTAAGTGCATTGTTTTAAATAATACAATATTTGAGATATTTATAGTGACTATATACCTCTCTATATATGATATACAGTCACATTATATATGTGTGTATGAATAGAAAATATATTATATACTATATAGATATGTATACATTTAAAATGACTACAGAATATTTTCATCTAAATGTATTATACCCAAAATTGAGTTTATTGTAGCATTTCAT
The DNA here is from genome assembly GCA_004027295.1 of Dolichotis patagonum. Classification (NCBI taxonomy): domain Eukaryota; kingdom Metazoa; phylum Chordata; class Mammalia; order Rodentia; family Caviidae; genus Dolichotis; species Dolichotis patagonum. The sequence goes on along the minus strand of PVJX010019631.1, from coordinate 2,420 downwards.
ACATTCTGTCAACACCAAACCAAACACATATTATATACCTTGTTTATATAATTTGACTATACACACACACACACACACACACACACATAGTTCTGGAATATATTACACAAACCTTAAAGTGATTCCAACACAATGGTTACTGATTTAAATTTGGAATCATATAAATATTTTGCATAATTAAAACTAAAATGTAACAAAGAAACAAAAAATATGAATGTAAAATGAAACAATTGAACTGAAATGAAAATGTAATTTATATTACATAGAGAATCACAACTACAAATAACTTTAAGGTATAAAGTTAAGAGACCTGCATTTTGTGTGGATGAAAAATAATTGAAATGTAGAACTGAATTTGAGATATAAACAAGAACTCATAAGATTTTTTATCTTATTTTTCCCCAAATTCTGCCAACAGAAAGGTCTATGATCACCAAACTATTAGCCACAAATACTATTAATGCCCAGATTATGATCTTAAAATATTTTCCAATTAGGCAGAAAAGAAGAGAAAGAAAGAAAAGGAAGGGAAGGAGAGTGGAGGAAAGGGGAGGGGAAGGGAGGGGAGGGAAGGGGGAGGGAATGAGAGGGAAAATAAGGGTAGAGCCAAGACACAACCCCAGCATCCTGCAACTCCTGATCAGGTCCTACCTCCTGACAATTGAGACATTCAGATTTAAGATTTAGCATTCTGCCTAGGTAACCAAAAGGTCTATGTCCATCTCATTGTGTGAAATGTTTTTAAATTATCTCTAGGAGACATCAAATTCTTTACACCGCCAGCATTGCTAAAAAGTGTCAAATTCAAAGTTTCTTATGAGACTCAAGGCAAACTTCTAGCTGGGAGCCCTATAAAAAGAAGTTAAACACTTGCAACACACATTGGCACAGAGTAAGCATTCCTGTTTCAAAAGGTAGGAGTAGGGAAATAAAAATAGGACAAATGAACACAGCCATCAGGGCAAATATTAAATCCTATAGTTCCATGTCCAGCATCCAGTGTGAGTTACTGTGAGACATGATTTCCAAAAGGCTTGGACAGCCTGTTTCATATGACCTTGCTGACTGTAGCCACTATCTGTGGCTTGGCAGACATCCTGCCTCTTTGGAATTTCCAACTTTCTGAGGTCTCCGTTACATCTCAGCTTCACTCTCAACTGCATGTATTGTCATCTCAGAGAAACATTTCCCGGCCTTTTAGACCTTCATCTGAAACCTGAACAGAAGCTTATATATACTGATGGAAGAATGTATCACCAGCACAGCCACATGTGAAATAGTCCTTAAAAAAACTGAAGTCAGAAAACACTCTTACCACTTCATAAAATGCTAGCATATAGGAAATATATAGTTCAAAAAACATATTATATGACATGACATGATGCAAACAAGAATATTTCAAACTGTCAGAAATTCTTCAAATAACTAATTTTGTGCCTTTAAATTGCCAAAAGAAAAAATAAGCAGTAAGAAACAGACATTTTAAAAAAGAATTAAAGGCAACATAGTAAATGGAAATGTGTATCTTTATTAGAATCCATATTAAGACTATTAAAAATGAGCATTGCAGCCTGTCTCTTTGGGACCCGAACCTCTGGGACCTACAGAGTGGCCTGGGCTGTTTGAATTGAAACTCTGCGCAGACCTGCATCTTGGCACAATTGTTTGGGACTGGTAGGCCCGCCCTTCATCCGAAGGGAACTGCCCGGAGACCAGAATCTGGGCCAGGTCTGTTTGGGCCGTAGCCCTGCCCTTCACCCCCAGGAAGTCTCCCAGAGACCAGCATCGCGGCCTGTCTCTTTGGGCCCCGAACCTCTCAGACCCGCAGAGTGGCCTGGGCTGTTTGGATTGGGGATACTGTGGAGACTGGCATCTTGGCCAGGTCTGTTTGGGACCGGGAACTTTGCAGAAACCAGCATTTTGGCCTGACTCTTTGGGACATGTAATCCCACCCTTCACTCGCAGGGAACCTCCTGGAGACCTGCCTGGGACAAAGCACGGTGGCCTGGCCTGCCTGAGATTCCACAGGCTCCAGGGTGACCAAACCCAGCATTTGCCTTACAAATTAGGGAGCCAGAAGCCCACAGAGGGGAGTTAGGACCCTGTGAGGAAGCCAAGAGCCTGTGGGGGAGCCACTGGCCCTCCAGGAACTGAGGGTGTAAGAGGTAATTCGCCACACATGCAGAGAAAGCTTTGGAACACCTCTCAAAGTAAGGAAATGTAGAAAAATGACAAAAGGAAAGACCAAAAGGCAGGCTCAAAGCCCTAGCCCTCCCCAAGAAAGCTTAGAAGCCGTGTACATAGAAGAAAAAAGAAGCCATACACCTGAAATGTCTGAAATGATATCAAATGAAATAAATATGCAAATAGGGAAAGCTATGGAGAAATTCAAATCAGAAATACTTGCCCAGGTAAAAGAA
>PVJX010019630.1:0-34569 GCA_004027295.1 Dolichotis patagonum | reverse complement strand
AGCATTTCTAGTACTATGTTGAATAGCAGTGGTGATAATGGACTCCTTGTCTTGTGCCTGATTTTAAGGTTAACTCTTTCAGTTGTTGACCATTCAATATGAGGCTGGCTGTTAGTTTGTCATAGATGGCCTTTAACATATTGAGATAAAGACCCTCTATTCCAATTCTCTGTAAGGTTCTTATCATGAATGAGTGTTGCACTTTATCAAAAGCTTTTTCTGCATCTATAGAGATGATCATGTGGTTCTTCCTTTTGGCTCTATTGACATGGTGGATTACATTTATTGTTTTGCATATGTTGAACCATCCCTGCATTCCTGGGATGAATCCCACTTGGTCATGGTGTATAATCTTCTTGATGATTTGCTGCATCCTGTTTGCCAATATTTTATTGAGAATTTTTGCATCTATGTTCATTATGGAGATTGACTTATAGTTCTCTTTTTCAGTTGGGTCTTTCCCAGGTTTTGGTACTAGAGTAATATTTGCTTCCAGGAATGAATTATGAAGAATTACTTCCCTTTCAATTTCATTGAAGAATTTGAGGAGTGTTTTCTTTGTATTTCTTGTAGAACTCTGCAGTGAATTCATCTGGGCCTGGGCTCTTTTTTGTTGACAAGGGCTTAATTACATTTTCAATTTTGTTAATAGAAATTGGGTTATTCAGCAGTTTTACATCTTCCTGATGCAGCGTTGGTGTTTCATATGTTTCTAGGAATCTGTCTATTTCTTCTGTGCTATCGAACCTCTGAGATTAGAGATTTTTTTAAATAGGTGTTGATGATCTTCTGTATTTCCACAGGGTCTGTAGTGATTTGACCCTTTTTATTCCTTATTGCCTGAATTTAAGTTTTTACTTTCCTTTTTTAATAAAGTTGTTAGGGGTTATCAATTTTATTTATTCTTTCAAAAAACCAATCTTTGATTCATTGATTCTTTCTATTGTTGTCTTAGTCTCTATTGCATCAATTTTTGCTCTGATTTTTATAATTTCCTCCCTTCTTTTTGCTTTGAACTTGCCTTCATCTTATTTTCTCTAGATGTTTGAGGTGTAGCATGAGGTTGTTTATTTGTGTTCGTTCTGTTTTCCTGATGTGTGAATTCAGTGCAATAAATTTTCCTCAGAGGACTACTTTCTTTCTTTTTTTAAAAAAAATTATTTAAAGAGAAAAAAACAAAACAGAATAAAGATTAGCAACAATAAAGAATTCCAAGGAAAAAGAAAAAGAACAACAACAAAAATCCTAAGAAATTATTACTTGACAAATTACATAGTGAGTTATTGGAAATAGTTGTTCAAATTACAAAGTTAAAACATGTAAAGTAGACATTCAAACAGTGAGACTGTTAACAATTCTGTTCCACAATCTGATAAAAACAGCAATATGGTCATCCATCTTACCCACTCAAATATACATGCAAATATATCAAAAGTGTAAAATTAAACACAAGAAAACAGAACAAAGTGGATCACAAGAAAGCAGTGTAAGAGACAAAAATTTCAAAACTAGACAATCAGAGATATTCCGTCTCTATCATATTGCCTCTTGTTTTCTTCCAAATAGTTGACCATATTGTCACATACAGTGACTTCATATGAAACAACATATTATGGAGTTGATCTGAGCAGGATGAGGAAGGCATTTCAGGTTTTCAAGATCAGACATTAGGGAAGCCAAGAATGGCTGTCATAGTTTCTCTCATTCTCCTCAAAACAGCTGTCCATACCTTCATGTGTGTTGAACTTAAACAAGACAAAGCAAGCTAAAATCACTTTGAACAAAAAGTGATAATTTTGCTGGATTTCACATCATAACATTATGGAGTCAGCACTGGGTACTGTAGTGTCTCTTTTTCTTCAAAGTAGTCCTTCATTTCAACATGTGTTATATAGTTGGTTCTAGTAAACTGTTTATAAGCTCTACATATGCATGAGTCTCTACATGTATATCTATCATTTCGGTATTAGAGGGAAAAACAAAACAAAGAAAGACAAAACAAAACAATTCCTAGAAAAGCATTAAGCAAAAAAGCCACATAAAACTGCAATACAAGGTGATCTACGATGGTTACCATGATGTCTCAACAGTATATAACAACATTAATAAAAATGAAGCATTGGAGACATTATAAGACTTCAAAAGCAAATAATAATCAAACCACAGTGGGTATCTTAGTGAATCTTGTCACCTTCAGTGTAGTTGCCTATACTCTTAGACTTGATGCTATCAATCATAACAGATTTAAATAAAATCAGTCAATATAAAGTAGCAATCTAACAAACCAGATTCGAATAAGATCAGTCATAATAAGACAGTATAAGTTATAAAGGCTTCAGATTAAGTTGATAGGAAAATTAAGGATGATTACCATAATATGTCCTTTTATTTTTGGGATAGCTGACCATGTCCTCAAGTCTAGTGTAAGTAGACAAACTGGAACAGCACTTCATCCATCCAAGCAGAGTGGTGTGAATAATGTAAATTTTAAATCTTGTTACCCAATTAAAAATATCCTCTACCTCCCTTTTGTAGACAATTCCTCTCCTTTCACTCCCATGGGGTGCACTGCTTGTTTTGGGTCCCACTGCATCCCTGTATAGAGCATCTCAATGGACCATATCTCCTGATCTACTCTGCCTGTGTTTCTCTCTGTTAATATTTCAAGGTCATCTATACTATAGATTACAGCCAATCTTCTCTGCCTTATTTCTGCTATTCTTTTTTTCTGCCATTGATTGTCTCTTTTTCTGTTCCACTCCACTGTCTGCTGCGTTCACTGAGGCTTCTCTGCCACTGTTCCTGAAATGCTCATATTCTTGTTCTCTCTCTCTAAAATGTCCTTTAGTATTTTTTGTAGTGTTGGATTGGTGGTCACAAATTCTCCCAGTTCCTCTTTGTCATGGAAGCATCTTGCTTCTCCATGAATTTCTTGAGAGAATTTTGCAGGATGTATCATTCTGGGCTGGAGGTTGTTCTCCTTCAGTGCTTGAATTACTTCACTCCAAGCTCTCTTGACATGATGGTCTGTGTCAAGAAGTCTGCCATGATTTTGATGGATTTTCCTTTATAGGTGATCTGTTTCTTTTCTCTGATGGCTTTTAATATTCTGTTCTTCTATTGAATTTCTGGGATCTTGATTATTATGTGTCTGGGTGTAGCTCTGTTTGGGTTGTAGGTGGCTGGAGTTCTGTATGCTTCATACGTCTGCATATCATTTCCTTTTTCTATGCTTGGGAAACTTTCCTTAACAATTTCTGTGAATAGCCTTTGTAATTCCTCTGTTTTGACTCCTGCTTCTTCATTCACATGCTTTATTCTTAAGTTATAGATCCTCTTGTTGTCTTCCAGTCTTTGTATATTTACTGCCTGCTCCCTTGTTATTTTTAAGAGATCTTCCCTTTCATGATCACATATTGCAAGCCTGTGTTCAATTTTTGATAGTCTATCTTTGGTTCCTTTCAAGCAGTTTTGCCAGCTTTCTATGGAGTCTTTAGTTTCCTGATAATCTCTTTGAATCTGCTTCATGAATTCTAGGTTTTTTTTGTATTCTTCATTAAATTTTTATCTCCTTTTGTGTTCCTCCATTCTTCTTTCTGTGTCTTCTTGAGAGGTGCCCAGCCTTTCTTTTATTAATCTACTTATTTCTTGTTTAATTTGGATTAATATTTCAGTTTTGGTCCTGCTTACGAGGTCCTGAAGATATCTCTTTATGTCTGCTATTGCTGTGTTTGATGTTGCATTTTTGCTGCCCTCAATCTCTTTTGTATTTACCTCTCCTGGATCAATGTTCTCAGGGTTGGAGCTGGGGGTTTTTTGTATTTCTCCCTTTCGTCGTGTTTTTGGTTCCTTCCATACAAGTGTACAGTGTAATTCCCAGACCCTTTTCTTGTTGTTTAAGGCTCCTCTAGTGTGCGCAGGCTAGGAACTTTTGCCCTCCTCAGTCGGCTATCAGAGATTAAAGTTCAAGCATGGGCAGTGTGCGCTGTCTCCTCCCTTCTGGGCCAGTCAAACTTTGCAGGCCGTCACTGTGTCACTGTGCAGCTGTGCTCAGGGAATTAATTTGTAGTGACTCACTGGGTCCCATGCATGAGCATGGCCCAGTCCAAGCAGATTCCACTGATCTGCTCAGCAAGGGGAGCAACCAACTGAAGCCACTTCCTTATGGAGTTAGGGCTCGCCTGCCCAAATCCAATATGTCGTCCAGTCAGTTGCCCTTTTCCCATGGGAGGGTCTTATTCCCATCACTCACTGAGTGTTGATGCTGGTCCCCAAGAACTGCTGGGCTTCCCGACCTCCGACTTCAGCACAGCTGTGGTGCGAATTCACAGTGCCTCTGGTCGGTTCACATGCAGGGCCAGGTCCAGACAAGCCATGTGCAGGGCTGTTCAGCTCCACACCCCGGCAGCTGAAGCCACTCACTTCAGCGTGGATCAATTGGTCAGGTCTCCAGTAGGAATTGAGGTGCCTCAAGGAGGGCGCCATGCTTGCCAATCTTAGCTTCTCTAATGGTAGCCCCTAGGACCTCATATTCGAGCATTTTTTTGCACTTTAGTTTCTTCCTGGGTTGTGAGAGTCCATCTCTCTCTGTTTGAATCTCTCCAGGGTGCTCTATTCTGGCGTTTGAGTGGTCTCTCTCAAAGATGATCCCTCTCCTGCTACCTACCGGTCCGCCATCTTTGGACTTCCTTGAGGACCACTTTCATTGCATCCCACAGACTCTGGTAAGTGGTATTTGTATTTTTGTTCACTTGCAGATATTGTTTAATTTCTTCTTTAATTTCCTCTATGACCCACTGATTGCTCAAGAGTGTACTATTCAATTTCCATGTGTTTGTGGGGTTTTTGCAGTTTCTTTTATCATTAATTTCTAATTTGATGGCACTATGATCTGATAACATGCATGGGATAATTTCCATTCTTTTGCATTTACTTAAATATGTTCTATGTGCTAGTATATGGTGTGTTTTAGAGAATGTCCCATGTGCTGCTGAGAAGAAGGTGTATTCTGATGTTGTTGGATGGAACACTCTGTATACATCTATGAAGTCTGTTTGTTCACAGGTGTGATTCAGCTCTGTTATTTCTTTGCTTATTTTCTGTCTGATTGATCTGTCCCTTTGTATCAATGTCATGTTAAGTTCTCCTGTTATAACTGTGTTGTTGCTTAGTTGATTTTTACATTTCTGTTAATACTTGTTTTGTATAGCTGGGTGCTCTGGAATTTGGTGCATATATATTTAAGTTTGTTATCTCTTCCTTTTGAAGTTTTCAACTAACTAGTATGTAGTGATCTTTATCTCTTCGGATCATTCTTGGTTTGAAGTTCACATTGTCTCTATACAGAATAGTTACTCTTTTTTTTTTTTAGTTCCCGTTGCAAGGAGTATTGTTTTCTATCCTTTGACTTTCAGTCTATGAGTTGCCCATGTGTTAGATGGCTTTCTTGTTAGACAGCCTATGGTTGGAGGTTGATCCTTGATCCATTCCACCATTCTGTTTCTTTTAATTGGTGAATTGAGGCCATTTACATGAATGGTTATAACTGCTATATATTGGTTTATTTTTGACATTGTCTTTCTGCTTTTGCTTCTTTCTTTACCTTTCCACTCTGTTAAATTTTCTGCCTTTCTTAGTGGTTTTTTTCCTATGTGTACCTAGAATGTCTTTCAGTATTCTTTGTAGGGTTGGTTAGCTGATCATGAAATTTCTCAGCTGTTCTTTCTCATGGAAGTATCTTGTTTCTCCATCCATTTTGAATGACAGTTTTGTAGGGTACATCATTCTGGGTTGGAAGTGGTTTTCCTTTATGATCTGAAATACTTCACTCTGTGCTCTTCTTGACTTCATTGTTTGTGTTGAGAAGTCTGCTGTGATTCTGATATGTTTTCTGTCATAGGTGATTTGTCTTTTCTAACAGCTTTTAGTATTCTGTTCTTATGGTGGGTTTCTGGGATGGTGATTATTATATGTCTGGGTGTCGTTTTATTTTGGGTATGGCTATTGGAGTTCTATATTCATCATTGATCTCTATGTCAGATTCCTTTTTGATGTTTGGGAAATTTTCAGTTATTCTGTAAATAGCCTCTTGATACCATTTGTGTTGTCCACTTCTTTTTCATTTTTCCCTATTAATCTTATGTTATTTTTCTTTGCATCATCTTGCAGTTGTTGAATTGTTATTTCCTGATTTCTTGTTATTTTTAAAAGATCTTTCTTTTCCTGTTCACTTGCTGCAATCTTGTCTTTGAGGTCTGAAATTCTATCTTCACTTGCATTGAGGTGGTTTTGCCAACTTTCAGTGCAATTTTTGATTTCCTGTGTATCTCTTTGAATCTGTGTCATGCATTCTGTTTGTTTCTTATATTGTTCATTCATGGTTTCCATCTTTTTGAATTGTTCCTCTAATTTTTAACTATGTCATCTTTAGATGTATTCAGCATTTCTTTCATTCCATTTATCATTTCTTCTTTCACCTGGGATGTTATTTCTGATTTGAGTCTTTTTATAGCTTCCTGGAGTTGTTTCTTTATTTTAGTTGTTATTATTTCAGGTGTATGGGTTATATTTCCTTCTCTTTACATGGCCTTTAGGCTTTCCTGGAATAGGCTGGAGGTTTGAGATTGCATTTGGCATTTCATTTTGTTATTTTCCTATATTTCTGGGTTTTGAGTCATGTTCCAAAGTTTCCCCTGGGCATGTTGGAAATCACCTGGTGTGGCCTCAGCTCCTGGGACTAAATGGACGTTTCTGGGCATGACCCATTCAAGCCCATGGGACCTCCCATGCCTCCTCTGCTGGTCTAGGACGCTGGGTATGGTCCTAAGCACTGGGAGCAATGGTCCAAAACTCTCCCTGAGCCAGTGCAAGTGCGCTGGAACTCACCTCACATGCCATCAGCTTCCCCAATTGAAAGAAAGTCTCTAGGCATGGTCCAGTCAGGACCAAGGGACCTCCCAAGCCTCCTCTGGTGTTTCAGCAAAATATGTGTTCTTACAAAAGGGTTTCAGTATAAAATTAAGATAGGAGACAGAAATCAGAATAATACATGGAAGCATCTTAATATACTGAATTTGGTAACTAAACTTGCTAAAAATTGCATTTTCATTTCTTACTACAATTTTGTTACATTCAGATGTATTAAAATATCTTAAACCAGATCTACATAATTGACTGATTTTCCCAGTTCCAACTAGAAAAACAACTAATGATATTTAGAATAAAAGAAATCATCTCATGATAGCAGCTGTAAAATCTCATTAGCAGTCTGTGACTATCAGAAAGAAAAATCTGATTATCTTATACAAATACTGTATACTAATTACATACATAGAATTCAAATCATGTGTTTTTCTAATTTACAGAGCTAGAGCAATAAGACCTACCAGTAAAAACAGTCATCTTTATTTCTTCTTATTAAATTAGAGTGATCATATAGTTTTATTCAGAAAAACTTTCTTAATTTATCTGCACCAGAAACCTACTATCTCTGAAACACTGATCTTTAAAAAAGGTATTTATTAGCATTATGCCTACCGACCAACACTAGGTGCTAGGTACTAATAAAAACAAATTTTAAAACATAAAATAAAAATATATAATAATCTTTTCAACAAATTTTTTGTTTTAGCTACTTGACATGTCAGTAAATTATCTTATGAAAACTAAAACTAGAAACAAAAAAGATTATTATTTCATTATTCTTTAAACTGGATTACTGAAGAATGGAAAAAAGTGTCTTCCTCAATAGTTTTAGGGATTCCTCAATATACATTTCAACAAGTTCAATTTTTGTTCAAGTTGATAAGAATATATATGTGTGTGTGTGTGTGTGTGTGCGTGCGTGCGTGCGTGCGTGTGTGTGTGTGTGTGTTTGGAACATATATTTTGAGAGGCCACATAATTCTTTTCTGCACCAAGATTCTAAAATTGCATGTAATTCCTTGAAAGAAGTACATTATATAGAATAATCATACAGGCAGGGAATTGATACATGTGATACTAACTTGAGAGGTTATTATAGACATAGAAAAAGAGCACAGAGATTAAATAATTTATTTTTTTAGCATAATGAAAATCTATGGAGGTTCATTTTCATTTGTCCTTCCAGTACTGTAATATTGCAATAAGACTTCAAATCTTTCTCCACTTTGTTTTTCCATACCCCGTTTTTAATTTGTAAAATAGTTCCTCTTAATTGCTCATACTGACGATTAGGTCTTCACTGAAAGCTATAATCTTAATTGAATGATATTTTGTAATAAATATTCATAGCTCTTTATTTTCCTTTTATGGTAGCTGAAATAGGTTTGAGTACGATTTACCTAAATGAATTAATTAACTTTGTTTCATTTTGCACTATAACTTTTAGCATAGCAAGATAGATTAGAATTGAATTAGTATTAAGGACACACATGTAATGAACCACTATTCAGTCATAGAAAAAAATGATATTTTCTTGTCAACAATAACATGGAGGAAGCTAGAAGATGCTATATCAAGTGAAGTAAGCCAGGCCCAGAAAGACAGATGACTGGATCTCACATATTTGTGAATTTAAAATGTGAATTTCATGAGAGAGAGGGTAGAGAGTAGAAATCAGAAGTTAAGTTATTTGAAGAACTGATGTTAGATATGTTATGTTTCTCACCACTGGGGCAAAATATCTGACACCCACAACTTATAGAGTGTTTTTTGTTCTTCTCACTGTTTAAGAGGATTAAGTTCATGATCAGCTAACTCTAAGGCAGAAACCCCATGGAGGAAAGATATTCTGGAGAAACTGCTCGACCAATAGTAGCTAGGAAGCAGAGAAGGGAGGAAGGAACTAGAGACGAAAAAAAATACTCTTCCAGATCACAACCTCCATTATTCCTCCATGCAAGCCTCATCTCTGATCAATGAGACTTTTGGGGGGCATTTTAGATCTAAAGCATAACAGGAACAATACATTAAAGAAATCTGCATTCTGTAGTGACTGGCTAGCAATACATTTTATAAAAATACTAAGAGAGTGGATGTGAAACATTCTCACTGAAAAAATAATTAACTATTTGAGGTGACATACATGTTACTTAGATTTAGTTATTACCCCAGATTCACCAAAGGAAATGCACTTCAAAACAAGGTTCAGAGAGGAAATGCACATAATTTTGCTTACAAATTTAAAAACTAAATTAAGAAAGATTTCCTATTGCAATAAACTATGTGAAATCTTCCAATTGGCTGCAAGATATGTTATTAAAACTATTTTTTCCTTGTTATCTAAAGAAAACATTTCATACAATAGAATATCCCTTAACAGTAAAAATGGACAAAGTATTGATGTATTAAATAATCAGAGAGTGTATACTTTTTTGTATAATGAGGAACCAAAGAGCATATGCTCTATGACCCTATGAAAAATATCGGTGGATACATGATGACCAAAGTAAATCTATGGTTGCTTGGTCTGCTGAGAGTACGCAAAAATTTTGAAGTGTGAGAAATTAATTTTTTTAAATCTTGTTGTAGCAGTGATTTTATGTTGACATGTCAAATTTTACATGTGAAATAAATACAGTGTAACATCACTGAAATAAAGAGGAAAAAGCAGACTAGCTACCTAGTGCTGTGCATACACATGCATATGTGTACCCCAAGCTGACGAAGTGCATGCAAAATGAGATTCCTGACTCAGACATCAGTGTCAATGATTCCATTCCGTGTTCCCAGGTAATGTGAAGGCCGAGGCAGTATGATCACCAGTTCATGGACAGCCTAGGCAACTTAGTGAGACTATCTTAAAATCAAAATAAATAAATAAAGGAAGCAGGGCTCTGAATGCAATTCAGCCCTTGGCAGAGTGCCCCAATCAAGACTGCCTGAAAATTTAAATTAGTTTTAAAAGCAAATTTCCTATCAGACTAGATTCTGATTAATTCTGAAAGAGTAGAAACCCAAATTATTATGACCGGAATAGAAACCTCCCCACAATGTACAGAGTTAAAATGCCAGAAAGTTGAGAAACAGTATTAAAACCTGTTTGCAAGAAGTCAAATCACTTAGAAAGGTAAACCAATCAGAATAACATCACATTTCTCAACAGAATCCATTAAATACAGGAGGGCTTAGAATGAAGTTTTCTAAGGACTGAAAGGAAAATAATTGCCAACCAACATTAATAGATACTATAAAACTGTCCCAGAAAATCAAAGAAGAACCTCTCATAATACTATAAACTAGAAAAACCCATGCCCACAAACCAATATTACACTGTGCTTAAAATTTAGGACAAAATGAAACAGTGCAAAAATATGTAAATGAACAATTAATCAGTTAAAATATAGGACAGTAAAGCAGGGGATAGACTTCTGGATACAGGGCTGGAGAAAAGCAAAATAGGAAAGAAAAGGGAGGTGAGACTAATGCTTTGAAAATTGATTAAAATATGTTAAATGTGTAAATTTTATGATGATAATTTCTATAAAACAGCTAGATTCACATGAGCAAATTTCAGCTATTTTATAGTATCTTAAGACCTTCATATACATGTACATGTAATGTGTACACATGATTATTAGTATACTGCCCCATACATGTGAGGAGACAACTAGAGTCAGGCTGAAGCAGGTCAGCAGTGTCAAGTATGGTGCTAAAAGCAAATGTACATCAACTAACTGCGCGTCAACCAGTTCTACTTAACCACTATCTGAAGAAAGCACTGTTTTGCTCTAAGAAGACTATAAAAATCATGATTCTTTTTCTTTTGAAGCTTCTAGCCCTACTTTGTGGATGGAAAATATAAAAACTAATCAACAAAATATATAGAGAATGTTCATTTTGATACCGATACCATGAAATTTGGATATATATATTTAGTAATAGGGTTTTCTTTATCATTGCTTATACATTACTTTATACATAATTATTTCCTCAGAGATTTGACGTGTCCTCTCTGAATTATGAAGCACCTGTTTGTTTCAGAATTGGGGACTGTCTTCAGGGTCTGTGCACTCAGCTATATCACCAACCTTCGCTCTTCCCACTTTTTATGAGGAAGAGTCTAAGTTACTGCAGCTTATGTTTATTTTAAATTTTGATTTAGGCTCATTCTAAAATGGTAATTCATAAAGAACAAAGTAATGATCTTAATCAAAAACACAAACAACCAGTTACAACATATGAAATATCTACATATTTGTTGTAAAAATCTTAGTTGCTTTAATCAAGTAACAAAGCTATTTGCCATATGAACTTAATTTGAATAAAGAACTGTTAGAAGAAATATAATGAAGGATACTCATTTCTCATTATCTTAAAAAGTAAAGGGGAGTTGCCTAAATAATTCAGGGTAAGATAATAACTTTGTGTTTATATAACTTATTTCAAAGTTTTGAAAACAAATGGTCTATTTTTATACTTTGGTGGATCTGGAATTTAGTTTTATGACTTAGATAATATTTCTGAATTCTTTTAGTGCTACAAATTTCATTTTTAAACATTTACTTCATTTTCCTGTATTTTCACCTCTCCTCTTGTATTTTGTTTTATGATTTTAAAAACTATTACACTAGCTATTTTAAAACAGTTGTCAGTCTACTCTAGTATCTAAGTTATTGAGAAGTTGGTCTCTTTTGACTGTGTTTTATCTTCAGAACAGGTCAAACTTTCTGGATTTTTTTGTTTCATATGTAGAGAAACTTTGTATGCTATCTTAAACATTGTGAATAATCTATTGCAGAAAATCTGGATTCTGCTGTGGTTTTCCTGAGAGTGTTGATGTTTTAAGTAGACTAATATAAATCCATCAGCATTTCCCCTATTATGGGTAACAGCTCAAATTTCAGTTATTTTATATAAGCCATTCGCTGTCAGTTTCACTCCTACGAGGTTAAAGATTTTGCCACATATTTGGGTAGTGGCCACACACAGAACATGGTGTATTATGATGTTTTGTCTTACTATTTTTGTAATTTGACATTTAAATTCTTATATGCATAGTAGCTTTTAATTCTATTTTCTGATTCTCCAAGGTAGAATAGCTCTGAGTTGTCCTTTATCGTTCTTACCGACCTGAATATTGCCTCCTGGGGTATGCTCTAGGCTGGAGGGTGTGAGGAGAGGAGAAGCTCACACACTCCTGCAGTCCCTTTCTGATTTGTGCCTGCTTCAGTTTTGTTCTCCCCTAGTTCCTTTACATAGGCCCTTTATCTCTAAATTGGTAGTTGTTATCTTCATGAAGGTGATTTTGATAGGAGTTACTTAGTCAAATGGAAGCAAAGTTTTAATATTTGAAATACAGATGTAGGCCTGTAATCTGCAATTAATATCCACAAATGAATTAAAAGCTTATTTTAAAAATATTGAATATATTAGTCCTCATTATTCAAACCTCTCACATCCTACTGATAGACTTTAAGAGATTATTTTAAACAAAATGCTCCTTATAAACTAATTTCCAACATTAATTAAAAGATAATATTCATAGTTGTAATTTAAATGATCTATGATCAGCTCCATTTGTAATCTACTGAGTATAAAATTTTAAATCCTTCAAAGTATTATTTTAATTTAATAGGAATAGGCTGTGAATTTGTTCTGCTTCACTATTGCTATGGTGCTTCTTTAAGTGGAACTACATTATAAAGCTCCTTTAAAAATATTACTAACCAGAGCCACAAATAGAGTAACAAAGGAAAAAGAAACATAGCAAATTAAAAATAATTAGTTATTGATGAGCATGTTACATAAATCACATCTGAGTTTATTAAAATCTTTCACAGAAAAAAACAGTGATTTATTTTATTTCACTGGTTTGTTTCTTTTCACATGGTGAGAGAAATAGTTGATACAGAAATGCTTTATAATTTAGTGCTGATCAAAAATTCTCAGAGTAAGTTTTAATTCTGGATTTAAATATTGAAGAAAAGAGCTACTCTGCTTCTCTTCCAGATAAATAAAGTCTCTGTATAAACTAAGCATACTCTGGTAAGTTCCTATGGCAGATAAATTGAATTCAAGCTCAAACTAATAAATTGCATACATTTACCAAACATGAATGCTCTGTTTCATTTCTTTTGATACATAATCACTATAAATATAGGCTTTTTGCAATACAAAGCATAAGTTATCTAGAAAACCATTACTTATTTACACTGCTATCATTTATATGAAAGATATTCTCTGCAATTGGAACAGACCAATTTATTCTTATATATAGAAAAGACTCTCATAAATCTTACGTGTGTATAAAATCCTGAATTTTATATTTATTGTGCTTGTTAATTTAAGTCATTTCATTCAGAAAAATGATTTTATTGCATTCATTACTATCTTATTTACTTTCTTGGTAATAAGAAATTAAACAGTGTCATGTTCTCAAATCAGCAAACAAATCACAAAGAATGAAAAACAATGTAAACAGAACAACAATATGCCTCTATTTATTTATATCAGTATTATTGTTAAAGTTATATGTATATACAATATAGTGTAAATTTACATAAAATATAGCTTATATGCACATGTAATTTTAAAGTATTTAGGTTTGAAATCAAACTGGAGAAAGTAATAGTTTGCCTGAAGTAAGCAAATAGGAGTCAAATTTTTTTGATCATGTAGTTTCTCAAGAATCTGTGCTTATATTAATAAAAAATTGTATATCCATGTTTACTGGTACAGTAGCATATAATTTTATTTTCTGTATGTATAAATCAAAAAGATATTGAAAACTAGAAGAGAATCAAATATACTGCTTCACTTGGTGTTTTATGATAGCTACATTTTATGAAGATAGTTTATTTAAAATAACTACACAAAGTACTCCCATATTTAAATAACAAGAATTTCCTAATATATTTATGAAAAAACTAGAAATATTATACTATTCTAAAAGACAAAATTTGTATAGTAACTAGCATATACATTTCTAATTTAATTGTAATTTTAGATAGTGACTCCCTGTAGTTACACTTTGTTTGAGATTTGAGAATAGCTGCAAAACATGTTTGTTTGTTTATTTATTTATCTCTTTTGAGACAGAGTTTCACTATGCAGTTCAGGCTGGCATTGAACTCACTTTGTGGCCCAAGCTGAGCTCAAATTTGCAGCCATCCTCCTGCCTCAGGCTCCTGAGGGCTGAGATTATAGGTGACACCATTCCCTGCCAAGACAGTTATTTTCAACAATGGACAATATCCTATTTTTCATAAGTACCAAGAACATACTAACAATATACTGTGCAATAATAATTACAAAATAATTTGGTAGCTCTTAAAAATTGTTGTTACAATTGGTTGTGAAAATTATTTTAGAATTTGTCATATGTGAATTATGAGAAGAAAGAGAAGGAATAAAAAGAGTGCAGGGTCTTGGATGTTATAAAGCACTGGTAAGAATTTCAGTTTGCTAAGATGGACATTGTTTTTAAATTAAATATGATGGAAGGTGGGACAAATGGTAGTAAATAAAAATCATCACTTCCAAAGACTAAAGAGAAACAGAAAAAAGGAAGTAAATGTCTCAAGTTTTGATGGAAAATAAAACTTGCAAACAAACAAAAAACAAAATTTCTACCTATTAGAAGTAATTGAAATACATAGAAGAAAAATAGAATTTTAAATGTCAATTGCATATATTTGTATTATATATCATTCAAAACTAGATAAATCAGTTGATAACTGGTTATGAAAATTTTCTAAGGATATAAGTTGATATTATACCATATTTATGTTTCTATTTACATTTTTGGAGTTTTTTTTAGTAATTCATATTCTGTAAATATTTTGCAAAAGTTCCCATACAAGGTCATCGATAGTGCTTGTGGATATATGAAGTGGAGAAAATATACAGGCAAATTACAAATAAAAGTCATTGTGGTAAAATCTACATGCATGCATAATTCTATAGTGAGCAAAGAGATACGTTTTTTTCTTCCACTGGTAAATTAGCAAACTTCTTCACACTGAAGATGCCCACTAGGCAACTGGTGAATAGTTGGTGAAATATTGAGTGCCAGTAAAGGGCAAATGATATTAGCAAGGAAACTAACACTTCAATACAGATTTTTATTTCAAAAGAGTCAAAAAGGACTAACATAGAGGAATATACACAAGAAAGATTATTTGCTCTTACTACTCCCATTTGGTATTTTATTTTTCATATATAATCAGTAAAATACAGTAAGAAAAGCTAGCAAAAGCTATAAATAATGGAAAATAAAACCATTAATGCTATGGAAATGGAACGGTTGCTTACATAGAAAATCCTAAGTGATCTCTATAAAAATCCCTATGGCAGTTAAAGGAGTTTTCAATTAAAATTTAATATACTAAAATCAATTATAAATTGGAAAATGACATTTTAAAGTCCCTTTTTAATAGCTTCACAAAATATTTAGTGTTAAATTTTAGGAAAATTCTGAACAGAAAATCTCAAAAATTTAGAGAAATGAATGTATATGATATCAAAATATGGGCAGATAAATACTGCTTCCATTGAGATGCTGTCTCAGCATTATGATATTGACCATCCCCTTTACTGATTTATACACATGAAGAAAGTCAAGTAAAATTGCAGGAAAAATTATTTCAAAAACATATATAGGAAAGCAAATGACTTAGTCTAACCAAGCAAATACCTCAAAGACAACAATTGGAAAAATCCTATAGTATATGATTTTAAGAATTTGGGATGGTTAATATTTAGACAGCATGGTATTATTTTAAACACAGACAGCTAAATCAGGAAAACAAAACAGTTCAGAAAGACATCCAAATGAATGTGTTCAATAAATGGTCAAAAGACCACCAATGATATTTTATAAGAAAAGGACCACTTTTTTAAGAATAATGTGAAATAGCTGGACATTTGAGTGAAAAAATAACTGAATTCTAGTGTTTTCGTCCCGATATTGAAAAATATTTTTTAGAAGAAGCTAAGGAATTCACAGTTTTGGAAGAAAACATGCAAACATATTTTTCATTAATGGTACAATGTCTTATATATACAATGTAATAGCCAAGAAAAATGGCAAGTTCAAATTCATCAGTATTAAAGTCACTGTTATACTTAAGATACTATTAAGTAATGAAAAAGTAAGCTAAAATAATTACAAATACATATACAAACACAAAATTTATATAGAATTAACAGAATACATAATGAACTCCTATAACTTTATAATAAAAGATTTTAACTGTGTTAACTGTGCAAATACCCTGGACAGAAACTATCAGAGAAGAGACTTTACAAATGACATATGGACAATAAGCATATAAAATGGTAATAATATGTTTACTCATTATGGAAATGTAGATTAAAATCAAAATGAGATGATGCCTCAAATCAGAAGTGCGTCTTTAAAACAAAATCCAAAGTGATTTTGATGGTGTGATTTTTGAGAAACAGAAATTATAAAACCAACCTGAAAAACAGGTTGGCAGTTTCTCATAAGGAATAATCATAATGACCAGGTGTAGTGGTGCATGCCTGTAATCCCAGCACTTGGGAGGCTAAGGCAAAAGGATTGTTGCGAGTTTGAGGCCAGTCTGAGCTACAAAGTTGAGCTCAAGGCCAGCCTGAACTACCCAGTGAAACCTTGTCTCAAAAAGACCAAATTAAATAAATAAAGAAAGAATAAATATCAAGTTACACAACGTTTTTTTCTTAGGTAGTTAGTAAACTCAAAGAAAAACCAAGTCAAACGGCCATCATTGCTTATTTATTAATCAAAAAACATATACGAAGGAATAATGCTGCTGTGAAAAGAAGTCAACAACTCATGTATAGATAATGTCTGGAATCTTAAAACATTGTTTTCAGTGAAATAATTCTGACATGAAATAGTTCATATATTATTATTCACTAATATTGATATGCAAAAGAATGCATATGCCTTGTGAAAATCTACTGAAATAATTTGTACATCTTGTTTTGTGCATATTATACTCCACTTAAAAAGTAGAAGGGATTTTCATCTGAGAAGATAAATGGTTAAAAAAGTATACAAACACAATAAATATGTTGAAGATAAATTAGAGAACTTGCAACAGAGGAACTGTAACAGGAAAAGGAAAAGAAATATGCTGCCAACTTAAACTTAGTTTTACTTTAGGATCCTATCTTCAGAGTAGCTAGAATTAAGTTCATCAGAGCAAGAATATACACACAAAATGGCCCTAAAATCTAATGATGCATTTTTAAAGAGAAGATGCACTATTCATTCACAAAACACAACTACAATATACCTGGTCCCAACCTTTGTTCTTAGCTAGTATTTTTATACTATTTCTTAAACAACCTGGATGATATTTTCTTCCTCCTTTGCACTTATGTCATATCTATCAAAAATGTGTTTTGATTTGCTGTTTTCCACAATGATTAGGTGCTTCAAAATGTATAGTATCATTCCCTGAAAATTTAAGTAAGGGCACTGAATAGTTATTCTTTCACTACTTTCTGATGTAGTTTGTTTTAGTTTCTTTACACCACTTTTCCCACCTAAATACCATTTATCTCAACAAGATTTGAAGCAAAAGTAAATTCATGGAAGTAATATATTTGTAGTGTATCTTCATCAAAGATTTTAACTTTTGTTTTTAGAGAACTGTAAATTACATTCAAGTTACTTCTATACTGGTTCCCTCATCATTGCTTGTTGATAAGAAGAAAACTAAATCTATTTCCATAAGTGGAACTGAGCAATCTTGTGTGGAGTATAGCAAAGTAATGTTGAGTTGGTTTTCCCACTATTATTTTTCAAACCCAACTAGCTATGTTTGAACTGTACTCTTCAACATTGAGTCATTTTGCTGCTCTTTGTGTGACAGGGGAGAGCAAGGCAAGTTCTGAGACCGAAGGACAGAATGAACTAATACATATGCCATAAAAGAACAGGGAGAGAAAGTTTTTCAGAAATCACGAGGCAATATGTAGAACTTAGCAGCAAATCACTGCAGTGAGCCCACAGGATGAACAAAGACAAATAGTGATCATACTCGGAATTCTGAGCCATTCAGAGTAGAGAATGGTTTCTCACACCGCTGAGAAACCATTTGAAATTTAGTTACAGAAAGACAAACCTTAGGAATAAATACCATATTTTGGTATGCTTTAAAAAAAATTACCTCAATTTTTTTGGAAAAGTGCTGAATCATTTTAATACATATATACAAGCAGTTTGAAGGATATATGAAATGAATGCAAAAATATTCATACCTAGCCAATCATAATAGCACTGCTGAGAACCAAAGATAAATAGGAATCTTCGAATAGACACGATGTATACACATATATTTCATAAAGAAAAACAAGAATAAATTTCTGGCTTCACATCATAAACATAGGAGACCAAAACATTGTGAAATATGCACTGGAATAAAGCAAAAGCTTGTCTATTTAGATTCCAGAATAAACAAGAATACTTCCCAAATTATGAACATATAGTGCATATTGCTAAACCAAAACCTTTATTGCTAAACCAAAACTAAGGATATTTGCTTTTAGTTTACTTATATATGCATCACTTTCCGGTCATTGGGACAAAATATCTGACACTCACAAACTAAAGAAGTGCCTTTTATTTTGATTCATCATTTCAGTGGAGTCCGTGAATGACTGTTCGGTTCCTAGGTAGGGCGCAGTGGAAGAGCATGGCAGTGAGGAAACCGAGAGCAAATGCAAAGTTCAGAATAGGAATATGACCTTCTGTCACACCCCAGTGATCCTTTGTCTGCAACCAGCTCCCACCTTCTAGCAGCACATTCAGCTGTGAACTCATCTATTTTCCTCTCTCTACGAATTTACCTGTTTCAGGTATTGAATATTAGTGGCACCATGGAAGGGGAGAGTACCAGGCTTAATAACAACATCACAAAGGATGGAATAGCAGGAATAGCAGAATTATACTGTTGGATGTTTCCACAGTTAGAAGTGCAAAGTGAGAAACAGAGCTGGACAATCGTGGCAGGGTGCAAAGGCCACTTCGGAGTGGGATCTGAGGAGGGTGCTCCATGGGGCAGACTGGCGAGACAGAGACGGAGACTCTATCATTCCTAATTACAGAAAATTAGGAATGATAGCGGAGTGAGCATTGACGTAGTATTACCACTAAGTAGCATGATAAAGGAAGGAACAATTTTAGTACAAGAGCAAGAACCAGAAAATAATGAGGATAGATATGATTTATATATGAATAATCACTGATGAAGACCAAACATCTAAATCTTAGCTATAGGCTAAAAATCATTAAAGATGTAGAGAACTTGAAAATTTTGTTGACATGCATGAAATACTATGTTCCACAATGCTTCAGCGTCATCAGGGATATTTATTAGGGTAAGTCATATTTTAGGTAATAAAATATGTCTCAATAAAATTGTAAGAGATTACGTTCTGATAGCGTGACCTCTGTGACAACAAAAGGCTTATAAATATGTCTACAAAATATCTTTTATAACCTTTGAGCTTCAAAGAATATCATTGTTGTTAGTATTATTCTAGCCATGTCGTATCCTTCTCATGAAGAAACTGGCATTTCTAGAAAATTTTAGTGTAGTCTTAGAGCAAATAAATGATCGTAAGTATCACAAAAAATCTGATGCTAAAGAAGAGTGGACCCTGGAGTCAAACACAAGTAGCTATTGCAGGTTTGTCTCAAGAGACAAAGAACATATGGATTTGGACTATGAAAATGACTGAAAAGAAAGATTAATATGTGTTCTGGGTATGCTCCCAAAGCTCATGTGACCCTGGGTGGGTTTCTTGGGTGGTGATTGGTCATAGGGGTATACACTCATCAGCGCACTGATAATTTTGTAGCTGAAAGTACTGTTAGAGGGCGGGGCCTGGTTAAAGCAGGTGAGTCACTTGAAGCATGGCCCAGAAGGGTGTATCTCCCTGGCTCCACCCTTGCGCCTCTGCTTCCTAGGCTCCATGATATGTGGGTCTCTCCTCAGCCACTAGTCTCTGTCATGCTCTTCTTTGGAGCCCACCAACCATGGACTGAAACATGAACCAAAATGAACCTTACTCTTTTCAGCTGTGAGTACTAGGTACCATATCTCAATAATGAGAGTGTGACTCAGACAATATCTTTGAGATTAAAAATGCTAAAATTTTTTTTGAGATTATATTGTTTTCTTGTTTTTTTTTTAACTAGCTGATTTAATTTTATTTGAATTTGTGTGGTAGATGTGACGTGTGCAAGAGTAGCGCTATGAGAATTATGATTAGAGAAGGTAGACACAGAAGAATGATGCTATAGATGGAATAAAAACAATCATTTTTCTAACTGGCGGGGTTATAGAGCCTAATTAAAAAGTGGTAAGGAGCGATTCACTGTATATTTAAGCAGTTAGTCCTGAATCACTTAGGTTCCAGGAAGCACAAAATGGATTTGACATTTTAAATAATACATCATCACAGAGATCAAGGGGCTTTCCAATATGCCCCTGTGTATGCAAGAGATTCCTGCTGGAGAAGGAGTCAAAAGAAACCTCAAGAAGTAAGTCAGTGTGAGTTCTCTGTGTTCCAGTCAGAAATGCTATTCAAAATTGATGACAGGATTTCTGACCAAGGTCTATTTTGCATTAGCTCTTGTCATAAGTCTCTCTGACCTCACATGTAAGGGTTCTTTGGCCTCTGCTACAGACCTGAATTTAGAGCTGAATTGTTAACCAACACATGTTATTTCTGCACTCAGCAGCAGTGAATCTATAGGGAACTCCAGGAAAAATAGGGGTTTCTTGGACAAGTGATCCTGCAAAATATAGTCAGTAGTCATAATCCATGATTAAACTTTGACTTGGCTCCTGTCTTTCTTCTGCTGTCGATATGCCTAATGATAAACAGAAAAGTATTAATTACTGTAAGTCACAGGGAATCAATAATTGGAATTAGCTAATAGGGTTTGAAAAATTGAAATCTCTCCCTAAAGTATTCTATCAAAGCCTACTACTCAAACAGAATGTGAATGTCATGTTTTCCATCTTGCTATAGTTAAAAAAGGTTTTCTCTCAGATACTTTTATCTTTTATTATTTCAATGTGAAATATAGAGGTGGATTACAAATGTTTTAGGAAAAGTATCACTACTTTAGAAAATTTGTGCTCAAATACATGCAATTAAGGACAATCTATGAATACACATGATTTATATGGAAGGCAGAGGAAAATTGCTAAATAACTTACCCATATATCAAAGCAATTTATGTTTTAGAGTGATTCATAAAGCAGTAATACACTGATTCAGTAAAAGTACACTCATTTTGCAGTCATGCACTCTTCAAGCACTTCTGCATTGATCTCACCATGTAAGACCAAGGTTCTTATAAAAATGAGTAGAAAAACATTTCTAAATGTAAATCATCTTCATAATAGTGTGATCACAAGGATCAAATCATACTTATCACCAGAATCCTCCTTTTCCTGAGGACTTTAACATTATTGATTTTACAGTCTTGCTGCTTACTCTCTTTTGTCTTTGCTGCATCTCTGACATCTTCTACCAGTGTCACCTGCTCTTCTTGGGGCCTTATGCTCCCACATGTTAGGCTTTGACTCAGTTTCTCTTAAGACTTTCCGTGTACTGACATTTCAGTTCTGCCTATAGTATTATTTTTTTTTACTTACAAGTATCACATATTATTTTCACTACTCAATTTCATCTCTTCTGTTGGCTTCATTTTCATGCTTTTAAATACTAAATTCATAATTGCAGTGTCATACTAGGCATCCACGCTGTGTTTTCCTGGTATTCTCTTTTCACCAGTGATAACTACAATCTAAGTAGTGCCTCAGTCCAGAAGCATATGCCTATTTACTGTGTCTTTTCATGGGATTTGTACATTGAGCCAATTGCTAAATAATAAAAATATGCAATATTTTCAGAAAATTTTGTTAAAATATTACAATTCATTAAAATCTAATTCAAAAGAAAATGTCAAAATCTTTTACCATAGATATTTAAATCTACAGTAAAAGCAGCTGGTAGTTTACCTCAATGGCGTACGAGCCTGCCTGGCAAGCAGGAGGCTGTGAGATCAATTCCCAGTTCAAACACACACACACACACACACACACACACACACACACACACACACAGAAAAAATAAAAAACCCTGCTACATTAAAGATTAATCCACATCCAGGCATAGTCAGGGGCATCTGTAACCCCAGCGTTTGGGAGGCTGAGGCAGGAGGTTCACTATAATTTTGAGACCTGACTGTGCTACAACAGTGAGTTCAAGGCTGGCCTTGAGGACGTAGTGAGACCCTGTCTCAAAAACAGAAAAAAATACTTTGTCATGGAAAGATGACTAAATATAAGACAATAATTATGCAGAAATACGGTAATTTGTCACAAATTACCAGAAGATATAATCTTTAAATTAATATTTGTTAATCTGGGAGGGAGGAATGTGTATTATATTAAAACTAAATGAGAAGGGCTGGGGATTTAGCTCAGCAGCATAAGCGCCTGCCTTGCAAGCGCAGTGTTGTGAGTTTAATCCCTGGCACTAAAAATAAATAAATAAAATAAAATAAAATAAAATAAAATAAAATAAAAAATTAAGTAAGAATCAGAAGGTCTGGTAAGGTGTCAGGGATAATAATTATGTATAGTACATTTCCAAAGGCTGTAAGAAAGGTTTAAGAAAGTTTTTACCATAAAAAGATAAATTGTGAAGGAGGATACCTTAAACTAATTTAAACATTATACGGCTCCCTGTGAGCTGGCACCATACGTGGACTGTCTGAGGGAGAGCCGGACACCAACCCTCTCCTGGGTGTTAGCGCCATTCTCAGACTGTGGAGGAGGAGAACAAAAAGTCAACAAGAAGGTAAGTCCTCCCATGAGTCAGGGCTGCGTGTAGCAGGACTTGCGAAGAGTCAGATGCCAACCTTTTCTGGTTCATGAGCAGAGACAAGAGGAGCCAATTTTCCCCACACCGCCAAAGTGACCAGCTGATCCAGAGATGTAGTGTTTAGTGTTTCACTGACTTTGCAGGCCTAAAGTCAGTGGTCCAATCATCTATTCAAAGAAAAAAATCATGCAATGTATAAGAGATCTCCTTCTGAAGGTGGTAGCCATTGTTAATTCCCTATTATCATGTTTTTAAATCCTGTTATTGTTCTGACTGTTTTGTTTGGTTGTATTTTATGTTATTTTATCTTGTTCAATTTTGTTGTATTTGATGACATGGGCAGCTATTTCAAAGATGACAAGATATATTATGGTAGCCATTTTGGATTTACTATTGTCTTGTTTTGATGTCCTGTGTTGCATTCATTGTTTTGTTTTCTTGGCTCCATTCAGTTTCTGTTCTGTTTGATTTTACTATGTCTGAAGTTATGGGCAGCTACTTTGAAGACAACAGAGCCATAAGTAATTTCCTGTTGCCTTGGTTTGAAATCTTGTGTCACTACACTGTCTTGTTTTGACTGGTTTTATTCTCTCTAAAATAAAATTTAAAAAAGAAAAAAATAAACATTGTATGGTATATGCATGTATTACAGTTTAATGCTACCTTATTAATTATATACAGTTTCTATGATTTTAGTCCAGTCTTAAATAAACTTACTCTAAGTTATGTTTTAATTTTGCATTTAAAATCCATGGATTATTAATGTTCCAGTTGTTGAAAACTCCTTGTTATCAGAGGACAGTAGAGTTAATATTTTGATCTGCTTGGCCACTTCGTAGCCTAAATGACTACTGACAGTGCGGTGTTTTCAAACAGGTGTGGACAGTGTTAATAATTACACCTACACATTAAGGAACACACTCTCCTCGGGTCCCTCACGCATCGCTGCTCTCTGGGGCTGTTTTTGATGTCTCCTGTTCTGTTTTCCATTCTGGACATACTCAGAGTGTATTTTTCCCATGAGACATCAGATGTGCTTTGTCATAGAGGAGTTTTACCTACTTTTGCTTTCTACTGCGCCCAGTCTATTGTCTTATGATCATTGTAAAAACCTACTTGTGATTGTTTATCATTTACAATGTTAGTAAGCCCCAGGTAAACAGGGGTAAAAAAATAATTATTCAAGAATGGTTAAAAAGTTAGATGGCCACTTAACAAGTGTACACAATTACACTTTTCTTTCCTTCTTTGTTTTGATCCAATCTTTAACAAGATTTTCTGTACTCTCTGGTCTCCTCAATGCTTCTTGTTGCCAAATTAGAGCAAGCACTGGAAAGCATATTGTGCCTTCTTTGTGGTTCACCCTATGAATGGGTTCACTGCAAAAAGACACTTTTCTCTCAAACCTCAACTACATATTTCTTTTCCTTGCCCAACTTGCCCTTAAGTTTCAGCTAAAACTTCCCTGCCTTTCCCTCCATATAAAATAGAAGCCTTTTCTGTCGGTTCTTAAAATATATGTAGATTGCTTTGTCTTACTTTTAAATAAAGTATCTCTTTATATAGTTTCATTCTTTCCTTTAGCAACATGAAAATTTAAAAAGTACAGTTAAAACAAAAGCATAAGACATACTCAAAATCTAAACCATCAGAATACCCAGACTGACTATTCTGAAAATATTCACAAAAGCTTCAAAAGCAAGAACAAATATCTAAACTTAAATTGTCAAGTATGTTTTAAAATTATAAAGAGAAATATACTCTATTTTTATGTTCAAAAAGATTTAGTAATATAACATTGCCAGTTTTATCCAGATTCCTTAAGGGGTTTGTCTGTATGTGTGTGTGTACTGATAAACTGATTCTAAAATTTATATTGAAACATAAGATATCAAGAATACCTAGACATTTGTGAAAATTAGTAGGGGGGCGTGATTTCTATACTGTCAAAACTTAGCATATTGTCACAATTTGCAAAGTATAGTGAACTCAGCAGAGTAAGTAAATCAATCAGCAGAACAGAAAATGGCACATGCCAAGTCACAGACACCTGTAAGATTTATAACAAAAATTTATCAGAGTTCATACATACAAGATAGGATGAAAATCGCAAATTTTTTAATATTAAAAACCACATGATAATATCTCTAACCATGTAATATTATACTATCCTACTGTGAAACAGAAAGGTCTCAAGATAAAATAATGTTTTAAAGTAAAAGGGAATATCTTCATGAGCAAAAGACAGTAATGAATATATCTTTAGCTAACAAAATGCACTAGCAATAAGGAAAAAATATGCATAATTATATTAAAATTAGACTTTTAGTGCCACTAAATATATAATTAATAGGGGCAAATTCCACCATAAGAATTGTCAAATATACTTGGAATTCATAAAACTAACAGAAAATTTGCATACAGAATATATAAATAGAGAATATATAAATACAAGGTGTACAAGTAACTGGAAAGAACAACAATCCTGAAAAAATAATCTACAATCAGAATACTTCAGCAGTGTTTTCTCAAAGGAGGATACCCACATAGTCACTAAATATATGGAAATTGTTTCAAATTAATTAATAAATAGAAAATATAAATTAATATTACAATGGGATTTCTCTATGTATTAAGCAAAATGAAACTAAAGCAAAAAAGGGAAAAAAGTAATATTTTTGGTATGTGGAAAGACAAATATGGTGGGTCAGTTTCAGCACTGGTTTGACATTATTTATAAAATTTGAAGTAAAAAAAGAAAACATTTGAAAAAAAGTGTGTTATATGTTACAAATGGGCTTGTCTTTGTTCTGAGTTCCTAGCATAGAACTTTTAAACTTCCTGGACTCTTCCAGGTGTTAGGAAGGCGTTTGTTATTCACGAGCCCTGGATGATCCTCAAGTGTGTAGGCAGACGACTGAGAACGTGGGTGGCTCACCAGAGGGGCCAGCCCTGTGCATGTGTGGCCGGGCTGTCCAGGCAGCAAGGTCTGGGACTGAGTTCAGTCACACAGCCAATGCTTTCGTTAATCACTTTTCTGCATAAACCCCACATAAGAATACTAGGCCCTGCAAGCTGGTGGGCTTTCCAGTTAGTGGACATAAGAGTACACTGGGAAAGTAATGCATCGTGATGTACCCCAAAACCATGGAGAGAAGGCACAGAAAGTTTGCCTTTGGAAACCTCCCATACCTTACCTGATATTATCTCCTTAGGATGAATAAACAAAATTGTAGGTGTTCAGTCTAGAGCTTTCCTGAGTTTTGTAATTGGTCTAAACCTGAGTGAGGTCATGCAAACTTCCTGGATTTACAGCCAATTGATCATAAATGTAGGAAGGCTGCAGACTCCAGAATTTAAAACCTGTATCTAAAGTGATTTTTATAGGGAGTCATATACTTAACTTACATGATTTGCATTAAATCCAAGTAGCTAGCAGTGAAATTGCATTACAATAGACGTACACCATGACCCAGTAATTTAACTTCCAGCAGTGTTTTCTGGAGCACCATGTCCATCTATGCACCAGAACATGTCCAAGAGACGTCATTAACAACATTACTCATAAATCAAAACAGATATGCCATGATCCAAATGCTTATGAGCGCTGCAAGGAATAAGATGCTGTACACTAACAGAAGAAGTATATGGAGTTGGGGTGCGTACCTCTAATCCTGGTATTTGGGAGGCGAGGCTGAGACAAGAGGATCAAAACTTGGAGCCCAGTTTACATCACCCATTTAGTGAGACTGAATCTCAAAAAAGTGAATTTATTAAAAATATATAAGTAAATAAAACTGGAGATGTAGCTTGGTGGTCGAATAATTGGCTAAGAACATGCAAAACCCTGGGTCCAATAAAAATGAGTGGATTTCAAGTACATGCAAAACTATGGTAAAGTCTGAAAAATACAATTTCAAATAACAGAGGCTTATCACAAAGGAATATAGAAATATATTGTAATTCTCTTTATGCATAATACAGTTATAAGCAAACAAACCAGGCTGCTTATGAAAGCTCAACTAAGTAAGGTTTGGGTGGAAAATGAAATCAAATGAAGCTCAAAATCATACTAAATATTCCAAAAAAGGAGATTCTATATATCATACATGTTTTCTAAAAAATTTCCATACATTTACCTTTGCCTTTCAACACTGACTCAAAAATTACCTATACTACTTTTAAAAAAACCACTTCATTTAGTAAGACATTAATTTATTATGATTTCAAGTGATACAGATTTTAACATTATGTGCTTATTTAAAAGTTTGAAATTTGAGTTCTATAACTTTAGTTTTCCAGACTCTGGCATGAGTGAAAATAAGATCACCCTGAATTATGGGAATAGAGAGATTTACATTTCTAAAATCTCCTTTATTTGGGATTGATTTTCTTATGTTTCATTTACAATTTGTAAGGAACTTATATGAAGCCTAATTCAGCTTTGCTAATGAATTACTGATATTCTTATCAAGTAAATAATGCAAATAATATTGTGCAGAAAATTCTCACATTAAGTAATAAATAATTTCTATTCTTTTCTAAACAAAATTTTATCTGACAGAATAATCACTATCAATACTAATCAAAGCAAGTTGAAAGGAAGTTGGCAAAACTCTTCACAAGCTTTTCTTATGATAATGCAATGATTCTGATTTTTATAGTGAAATATAACTTAAAGAAATGTGCATAAATCAAATTTTTAATGAAATAATTCCATGGTGCCAGCAGTCATGTAACACCACCTGGAAGGACAAATGGATCTTTGTCAGCAATGGATTCTCCAAATGTCCCATCCAAGTGGCCACCTTGTCTTTCCCCTCTAAAGATAATCACCATTCAGAACTTTATGGTAGCTATTTCTTTGCATTTCTGTACTCTTAAACAAAAACTCTCTTTAAGACTCAGAGAGCTTTAAAATTAAAGTGTTTAGTAATATGTTACATATACTACCCAGAAAAAAAGAGCAGTTCTGGCATAATTTTCCACAACTAGTGTTAGCAATAGAGATAGATAACAATTGGAAAAATGTTGCTAGACCTGAACCTAATACTATTTTTATAACAAAAGTATAAAAAAGGAAATCATAAACCATTTAAATTGGACCAACATTACAGAGAAGATGGATGGGATAATGTATAGCATGGAAAATTTTGGAATAGAAGAGCTATCCATAAGGGGTAATTTTTGTTTCTGGATTGGTTTGGGTTAACAGTTTGACAGTTAATAAATAGGGTACTGAGAGTCAGCAGATAGAAAATTTATTTATTTTTCAAAAAATTTTTTATTTAAAAAAAAAGAAAGGAAAACAGGACAAAACAGAAAAAAGGGTAGAAGTAATACAGAATTTCAAAGAAAAATATTAACACTAAGAAATTACTAGTTGATGAGTTACATATTGCTCTCTTAGGAATGCTTTTTCAAGTTACAAAATTAAAGCATAAAAAGTGGACACAAATGCAAACACGGACAATACAAATCATCTTGTTCAAAGAGCTAATGAAAACATAGTAAAATGATCATCAATCTCACACACTTAAATATACATATGGTTATATCCTTTAGAGTACTTTCCTTCCCTTTCATTTTTATATCTATTATGTATTTTGGGGTTTATTACACTTTCAGTTTTTATTATTTTTTACACTAGAGACACAATATAATATTTATAACCATGATTCTTATTTATTACACTAATGAGGAAGGTCTCAAGTTGCCTCCATCTACTTATAAAGGCTTCAAGATCATCCTTTTTATAGCTGAGTAGTATTCCATTGTATAAAAATGCCACATCTTTTTTATCCAGTCTGAAGTTGATGTGCATTTTGGTTGTTTCCAATATTTATCTATTACAAATTGTGCTGCTATGAACGTGGGTGCACATATATCACTGTGACATGACCTTTTCAGTTTTTCTGGGAAAATACCAGGAGGGGAATAGCTAGATTGAATGGGAATTCCTATCCTAGGTTTTGAAGACTCTTCATAGTGATTTCCACAGTGGCTGCACCAGTCTGCAATCCCACCAACAGTGGAGAAGAGCTCCTTTTTCCCCATAACCCCAATAACATTTGTTACCAGTTGATTACTTGATGGCAGCCATTCATTGAGGAGTAAGATGAAATATCAATGCTGTTTTAATTTGCATTTCTCAAAAAACCAGTGATGGTGAACATTTCTTCATGTATTTATTTTCCATTTGCAGTTAGAAAATTTATATCGTTTTACCATCAGTTCAGGAATGTGAAGTAGCCTTAATAGATTGCCGTCAGTTCTCTCCCCTTCTCCATTGTCCAGCTACTGGGATTAAATTTGGGCCATTTCAGATTTGTTCTTTCTTATATTCTGTATACCATAATTCTTATTAATAGGAAATTTTATTTAACTTAGACCAAAACCCACTGTACATTTTTAATTAAAACAGCTACCTATAAAACATACAGATTCTCAGTACCTCAAGTCTGCACCATCTGGGCAATATAAAGCAACTACCCTTCCACTATTCACAAGTAAGGACGCATATCCAGGTGTTAAATATACTGGCTGTGGATTCAGTGCCGTTGCCTGAAGAAGCGTGGGACCCTCGGAGAGGCTTCAGGGAATGAAGCACACCTGGATGCCTAGCACAAGAGCGATAGCTCCACTCCCCACATTTTCTATGGCATTGGCGAGCAGGGCTTTTTATAATTATATACTGACAGGCTCAGAAGCAGTGATAAGCGCAATTCCAAGACAAACAGTCCTACATTAAATTTACAGAACCACTTCATGTCTCCCAGCCTCACTTTTGTCATCATTGGTGGGAGTACTTATATTCTGGGGGTTAAAAAATGATCATGGCAGGACTTTCAGGAAGGAAATAAATAAAGGAAGAAATAGATTATGTATTCAGGAGACACTGGAAGGAGAGCAAGGTTATAGAACAGAAAGATTAATTTTTAGGACAGAATAGTTTAAAACACACATACAAATATGCTCCGTATTGTAATATTTGATAGTCAGTGTACATTGATTCTATGTTAGGTAGAGTGCTAGGTTATTTGTATGTCTGGACTCATTTAATTCTCATAAAAACCTTATGAGATAAACATCATTAAATTCTTCACTTTCCAGATGAAAAATCTGACACAAGGAGAATTAAGTAAATTGTCCAGGATCATATGGTCTGTTGCAGATACCATTTTACAGAAATATTATTGATGCTTATTGAATACAAAAGACAATTTTTTTACATAGTGAGTTTTTCTATAATGTTTAGTCATTTTCCCTTAGAAAAAGATAAAATTTAAAGTTTATCTCCATGTGAATTTGGAAAAATCTTTTAGAGAAAACTTATCTTTGATTTTTGAAATTCATATTAGTTACATTGAGGAAATAATTCTTCATGTATTGACAGAATATAGTTTTGAAATACACTGAATAAAAATGACAAGTCATACTTCCTACCTAAATGAACTAAATCTTTGCAGCTGAATTTTTCTCTTAAATATTTTAAGCTTTTGACCCTAACTACTTTTCCATTTTTCCTCCCTTCTTTCCTTTTTCCCTCGCAGTCTTCATAGGCTAGGCTGGGAATCAAGCAAAGATACTGATATTGCTGTTTTACAAGATCATAAACCATAAGGTGAACAGGGACTGTTTTTCTTTGACCAGTTAGCTGAGGTTCTTAAAATTTTCAAATAGTTAGAATGTGCAAAGAGGACACCAATGTACAGAGCTGTCTATTTATAGTTCGTATATATCAGCACATCATGGAGAATCACAGCACAGACATCGATGCCCTGCAGATGGGGCTCCATCTGTCAGCCCTGTTTTGCTCCACGCTTATGAACAAAGCCATCAACCTTCAGAATTGCCGCTGCCTTAAAATCAAACTGCATTTGATATCAATTATAAATGTTTTCTTTTCTTTGAATATAATTTTCTTTTGCATGCAAAAGAACTTTTCACTGGAAGACTTGCCTCCTCATAGAGTGTTGACAGGTATTTCTACTTAAATCTACTCTACAAATTCTAATTATAAATTTATTCATTAAACTTCCTTATTTGCACTAAAATTTTTTAAAGTATCTTTTAAATCAGCACAATGAGAGCATAAATTTCATCTTTCTGATACTTGTATTACTTTAATTAAAACAATCTTTTTACTAAAATGACACAGCATTAAATTAAAAATAACATGGCAAAAAAGGCAGTTTTAAAATCTCCAACATGTGTCAGCCCAAACTTATGCAGGCAGGTGCAGTGTCATGCTCTGATTTTCTGAGAAGCAGTACCTAAGTCAGGAAAGGAGACTTCTGCTCCCTCTGCAATCTCCATACATCTTTTCAGATAAGGATAGAAAGACTGCATACAAAGGAAAACACAAATATGAGAGATGAAATTAAGAATATCCCACCGTCTTTGCCTCCCCTTGGGGGGCTTACCTTCTTAAAACAGCAACTCTTAATTCTGAAGGGGAGATTTTACATCACTCACAAGTAGTTAACTTGCAGTAGCAAATCACTTGTTCATAGTACAGTAGTACATTGGAGCAGAGAATGTATAAGAATAAGCATTATATGGGTGTTTTTGTTCTTTTTATTCCAGGTTCATTAAAAATTTCAGCTATCAAAAGACTTTAAACAGCTTCACTTAGTATTTCAGTCATCTCAGCTTCAGGGTGAGTGACCTGCAGATCTGAGAGACCACCACCATCCAAAGGCCCCGTCAGTGTGGTATCTGCATCAGTATGTTGCTGTGGGCTGAGACCCCAGGAACAGCACTACCTCTTCTGTCCGTCGTGATTCTGCAGCTGGGTGGGTTCCCACTGGGCTCTGCTCCTTTCCATCGGATGTGCAGTGTGGCCTGCCTGTTGTGGTACTTTGTGCTGGGAACAACAGCAACCCTCACACTTAGGCTTGTTGGTGTCTGTGCCCAGGAGCAGGCAGTGCTTCTCAGCGATGGCTTGGCTCGCTTCAAAGCTTGAAAACAGGGGCTGGGGATTTAGTTCAGTGGCAAAAGTGCCTGCCTTGCAAGTGTGTGGTTGTGAGTTTGATCCCAGGTACAGATGGATTAAAAAAAAAAAAACAAAGCAAAACTTGAAAACAGGCCCACATTGCTAGGTCTGGTGAAAGATTAGCAAGTGCTTTTACATGGAATGAAGTGTTTAACTTTCCCAGCTCAGAATTTTCTTACCTCTTGATTAAGGATACTACAAAACTGTCTTCTCTATTTGAGAATAACTTGTTCTGAAGTATTTATTGCCTGTTGGCTAAGAATTGTAAACTCTTTCAATTTTCCTTCTGTATTTTTGCCTTAATTTCTTTTATGTGCTACATTCTTTCTGCTGGGAAGGAGTTCATGTGGATTCCTTTGGGTTCTTTGGTCCTGCCAGTAAAGAAACAGTTATTTGATATTCATAATTGTAAAATAAATGGCACCTCCTTTCTCTCTCTTCTCTTTTTTCTTCTCTCTCTTTCTCTCTCTTCTTTTTTCTTCTCTCTTTCTCTCTCTCTCTGTTTCTCTCTCTCTGTTTCTCTCTAGAACACACAAACAGCGCTATTCTTTTAGAGCTTTTTGCACTACTACTTGGGAAGAATTTCAGTCATTTTCCCCCTGCCAGCTATAATTTAATTTCTGATTATGAGCACATCAGTAATCAGTCAAAGAAGACTTAATTTGAGCAAGACAGCCGAAACTGTGAGGAGAAGGAGTCATCATTACAGGTACTGAGCTTCATCACTAGAGCTTTCAGTACTCTTGGTCATTGCCCTAGCATTAAGTACTCTAAGAATTTCAGCCCAGTGTTGATGACACTAGAAATGGAGAATGTTTGAAATCACAGACTCTTGTTTTGAATTCTGGATTTGTCAAATATGTGCTCTATTTTCTTACCCTTTTACCTTCTTACACATGGAAGCCTCATTTGTGCTCCTGTGTGAATTGGATTCTCCACTTTTGGCAATAACCTTCCTGCTGTCCTTGTATATTTATTTTTAGCAACTTAACTCTTAGTCCCAGTATATATTTTATAATTTTAGCACAGTTTTACATCCATATCTATAGATTCTACATCTGTGCTTTCAACTAATTGTGGTTTAAAAGAATTCATAGTTTGTGTAAGAAGATGGCCCATATTGGTAGTTTAGTGAAAGAGTAGCAACTGATTTTACATATAGTGTTTAACTTTTCCAGATCAGAACATTCTTACCTTCTTATTGTTAATCCTACAAAACTATTTTTCCTATTCCACATTACTTTAAATTATCTGTAGACTGCTTGAAACATTTAAAACA
This sequence comes from Dolichotis patagonum, assembly GCA_004027295.1. Classification (NCBI taxonomy): domain Eukaryota; kingdom Metazoa; phylum Chordata; class Mammalia; order Rodentia; family Caviidae; genus Dolichotis; species Dolichotis patagonum. Next base: position 1,447 of record PVJX010019630.1, on the reverse strand, counting down.
ATGTAAAGCTATGTGAATAATTACACTGACTGGTCATGATGGTCTATGCTTCTAATCTCAGCACTCAGGAGAGTGAGGCAGGAGGATCACCGTGAGTTTGAGGCCAACCTGAACATAGTAAATTCATGGTAAATTCAAGATCAGTCTGGACTATAGAATGAGACCCTTTCTCAAAAAAGTGGAAAAAAAGTTCATTGCATAAGTTAGGAAATAATGACAAAAGACTGGAAATACTTATTACAAATGTAAATGCTATGTTATTTTTGTAAGGGGCTTGTGGTTCTGCAGATTTTGGTGTCCAAGGTGATTCTGGAAACAAAATCTATAGCTATGAATAGCATGGCACAAGTGTAGGGGACTTTAAATCATGAAACCAATTTATGATATGTGACGGTGCTATTTCTAAATTTTATGTTGTGTTTTGCTGGTATACACTTTTGTTTATCAATAATAAGATTATACATTTTCTAAGACCTTAATGATACTAATAAATGCCTATGGCCAAATTCTCAATGAATATATCAATATATCTATGTTTTGGACAATTCTATCAATTACATGCAGTAAACCAACAATAGAAACTAAAGAGAATGAAAGAAATTATTCTGCAAAACTAACATTCTTATGAAAGTTTTTGATAGACTAAACACACATACAGAAGGATGCTACTATTTTTTTTTAATTTTTTTTATTTGAAAGAGAATAAAACAAAAGAGGGCAGTACAGAGCAGATCAGAACAGGACAACATAGGCAACACAGTACTTTACATTAAGTCAACTGGACATCAACAGTAGCTAACATCATATCTCTTACTCTGCTATAGTTGAGCATAGTTTCAAATACAATAATGTCAAACATAACACAATAGTATAAAGCCATGCATAGAGTGAAAGAATTACAGGGCTTTCTGAACCGAATAACAGAAAATGTTCAATGGGTACTGTAATATTTCATTTTTGATAAAACAAGAAAAAAAATTGTTTGAGCTATCACACATATTCAAATTCCAATAAGACACAATGTGATAGAACCAATGGTAGTACTACAAAAAAAGCATGGTAGGACTTCTAAGAAGGATGATATTAAATCAGCAATTGCTGTCATAATGTTTTATTTTCTTCAAAACTGCTATTCATATCGTCAAGTATGATACAGTCAAACAAAACAGGATAAAATCATTCCAACTGATGGTTGAAAACTTTGAAAGACTTTGAAGCTGTGAGATGGGGACTCATGCTTACCATAAAGTCTTATATACTCTTATCAAATCTCAATTAGGGAGATTATATGGTATTTACCCTTGTGAGTTTGGTTTATTTCACTTAAGAGAATGGTCGCAAGTCGTGCCCATTTATTTATAAATACCTCGATGTGATCATTCTTTATAGCTGAGTAGTACTCCATTGTATAAAAATGCCACAACTTTTTTATCCATTCCTCAGTTGA